>SJYC01102552.1:0-57058 GCA_006408675.1 Madoqua kirkii | reverse complement strand
ATATCTACAGAAAAGATGTTCAGTATCATCAGCATAAGGGAAATACATGAAAAGATGTTCAGTATCATTAGCAAAGGGAAATATAAATCAAAATCACAAAATGAGATATTTCAGACCTAGCAGGGTATCTATAAACAAATAACAACTGTTGGTGAGGACACAGGGAAATCAGAACCTTCGTGCTTTGCTGGTAGGAATGTAAGACAGTACAGCTGGTGCAGCCTCTGTGGAAAAAAGTCCTGAAGTTCTTCAGAAAGCTACATATAGCTATCATATCACTCAGTAATTCCACTTCTACATATAGAACTGTAGAAATGGAAACGTATGTCCATGCAAAAATTTGCACATGAATGTTCTCTGCAGCACTGCTTATAATAGCCAAAAAAAAAAAAGCAACTCAGATGTCCATACGCTGACGAATGGACAAATAAAATGGGGTCTATTCACATAATGGAATATTACAGAGGCATTAAAGGGAATGAAGTACTGACACAGGCTACAACATACAGGAACCTTAACAACTATGCTAAGTAAAAGAGGCCAGACACAAAAGAATACACATTCTTTGACTTCATATCTATGAGGTGCTAAGAAAAGGTAAATTCTGACACTGAAAGTAGATTAGAGGTGACCAGGAATTGGGAGTTACAGGTACCTGAGGTTTAACGGTTAGTGTTTCTGTTTGGGGTAACAAAAAAGTTTTGGGAGCAGACAGTGGTGATGGTGGCACAACACTGTATGTAATTAATGCCAGTGAATTACACACTTTAGAGTGGTTAAAACATAGTAAATGTGATACATTCAGTTCAGTCACTCAATCGTGTTCGACTCTTTGCAACCCCACGGACTGCACCACGCCAGGCTTCTCTGTCCATCACCAACTCCCGGAGCTTGCTCAAACTCATGTCTGAGTCAGTGATGCCATCTAACCATTTCATCCTCTATCATCCCCTTCTCCTCTCGCCTTCAATCTCCCCAGCATCAGGGTCTTTTCAAATGAGTCAGCTCTTCACATCAGGTGGCCAAAGGATTGGAGTTTCAGCTTCAGCATCAGTCCTTACAATGAATATTTAGGACTGATTTCCTTTAGGATGGACTGGTTGGATCTCCTTGCAGTCCAAGGGACTCTCAAGAGTCTTCTCCAACACCACAGTTCAAAAGCATCAATTCTTCAGCTTTCTTTATAGTCCAACTCTCACATCCATACATGACTACTGGAAAAACCATAGCTTTGACTAGACGGATATTTGTTGGCAAAGCAATGTCTCTGGATTTTTAATATGCTGTCTAGTTTGGTCGTAGCTTTTCTTCCTAGCAGCAAGCATCTTTTAATTTCATGGCTGCAGTCACCTTTCTGCAGTGTTTTACCATAATCTTTTTAAAAAAGGAGTGAGGTACTGATACACATTATAACATGGATGAACCTTGAAAATATTGTCCTGGGTCAAACAAACAAGACAGGAAAGACCCCTGTTTTACAATTCCATTTATGTGCAATGTCCAGAAAAGGCAAATCCATAGAGACAGTAGGAGGAAGGGGTTGGAAAGTAATTTGGGGAGAATGATTGCGAAAGAGTACATCTTTTTAGGGTGGCGAAAATCTTCTGCAACTAGTGGTGAAGAGAAAAACTTAGTGTATAAAAGGAAATCAACCATGAATATTGATTGGAAGGACTGATGCTGAAGCTCCAAAACTTTGGCCACCTGATTCAAAGAGCCGATTCACTGCAAAAGATTCTGATGCTGGGAAAGATTGAGGGCAGGAGGAGAAGGGGGCGAAAGAGGATGAGAAAGTCGGCTGGCATCACTGACTCAATGGACATGAATTTGAGCAACCTTCAGGAGACAGCAAAGGACAGGGAAGCCTGGCGTGCTGCAGTCCACGGGGCTGCAAAGAGATGTACATAACTTAGCGACTGAACAGCAACAATAATGTATTATCAACTGCTGAATAGTATACTTGAAAAAGGTGAATACAGTCCCCCCAATTTTTATGTAAATGTCAAAGATAAGCAATGGATTTCTTCTGATATGAAATGTTAGAAATTTCTTTATTATTATTTATTAAGCACCAGCTTAATACTGCAGACATTTCAAATCACCAGGCAACAACTCATTCTTCCCCACCCATCCCACCCCAAATTCTTGATAAAGAGCTCTTCAAGTAAAGACACACGCTCTTCTCTCCTCTGTATAAAACTTTATGAAATAAAGGCAAAGAACTGTGTACATCTTGCTGTGAATGCTGCCCACAGCTATGGAGCCAGGGTCCACCTGAGGTTGGCTTTATTGTCCAGGTCCTGAAAGACTCTTGTTCATGAACTGTCTCTTCACAAAGCAAGTCCACCACTAACAAGGGGGAACAAAACAAGGAACAGTAGTGGTCAAATCACAGTGCAGGTTCAAGGTAAGGTCAGAATATGAATTTACATAACAAGAAAACTTAATAGTGATCTGGTAGCCCTTACATTATATAAGCTCTTTGAAGGCACATGTAAAATTTTCTCTTTTTCGTTCTTCCTTTCTTTCTCTCTTTCTTTTTTTTCCTGCAGTGACTCACAGGTCACTCAAAATTACGACAACAAAGTAAATACATTAAAGCTGTCTCACACAATACCTGTTCTACGGGTTTATAATGCCCCAACTTAAGAACATACAACCAAAATTTCTTATTACAGGTAATTCATTATTCTGTGTGACTCAGGGAACTCCTACCATGTATAAGGTACCAAAGTTAAGCAATACTGCAATGTGAAAACTAAAAACCTGAGCATGGCTTAAGGTGGCTACAGGGTAAAAGGTGATTTATCAACTAAATAGGCAATGAAAAGAGTTTTTACCTTGCTGGGTTTATCATTCTGAGGGTCAAAAACTTTCTCACAAAGTCTCAGTCCAGTCTCTTGCCTCAGCTGTTGTAAGTAGGCCCTCATCACCTCTAAAATCAAGAGCGGGTAAAATAAAAAATTATATTTGAGAAAGCATCCCAAATGTGCTAGCTGTTGATTTAGACACTGACCTTGGCGGCAATATTATTCAACATCTGAACAGGATAAAAAATAGAAACAGCAGTTCAAATGGTTTTAAGATTATACTCATTTTGGTTGAAGAGGTTCTCTATGTGTCATACTTGTTGCCAAGGATCTTTTGTGAGAGTGATTCCACAAAGTAGGCTAGTGCATGAGCTAATTAGTCCACTCTCAATCTGTACAACAATCAAGTCAAGAAAAGGAGGCGGGTAAACAGTCCAGTGGAGAAAACCATGTGCCACACAGGAAGGGGGAGGAGATGTTCTTACCATCTTCCTGTTTGTTCGCAGGTTTGGCGTAAATGGCATTCAGTGGAAAACCAGGCTCTCCAGGAATGGGAAAATTAGTGATTCCCAGTGTATACATTTCTTTCTCGCCTTGGCTTTTAGAATTGCACTTAAAAAAAAAAATTATATACACAAACATAGGGAAAAAGGATATAACATCAACTTGCAGTTTTTCAGTGTAAGAGGCTAGGTCTGGGGTTCTGTTTTTGTGCTCTTTTGTAATCTGGTGAAGCCTGTAGGCTCCTCCTCAAACTAACCTTTTAAATGAATAAGATAAAACAGGACTACATAAGAATCCAATTATAATGAAATATAATAATTACAATATTTAAAAAATCAAATTTATGACATAGCCACACATGTGCTCTTTAATGCACTAAATAACAAGACTCAGCAGTGGACCTAACAACTGAATTTTGAAGCAGTAATGAACGCAAACAAAATTTCAAAATATCTTCAATTATAAATGTAGTATGAAAATGCTACAGCAAGTCACAGGTATTGCTAATGCTATTGTGGACTGCTGCCTACGTTAATAATCAAAGTAAATGCTAGATTTCAGTTGGAGGTTAGTGAAAAGATGTAATCTTTTCTCCACTCAAGTTCACGCATCCCTGAATTCTATCCCTGGACCCCAGGTTAAGAACCCTTGAGCCATGGGCTTAAAAAAGAATATTTTGGTCAAGATTTCTGTCTTGGAAAAATATATGCAAAGCCTTAAAACACCATCATCCTTATCTTCTCATTAGTCAACTACTGTTAAGAGATACACATTTGCAAAACCTTAAAACACCATCATCCTTTTCATTAGTCAACTACTGTAAGTTTAGACATCTACATTCAGATTTTCCTCTCACGTCCATGCTCTACTCAGAGGAATATTTTCTACTTCTCCTTAAAGACTCAACAAGTCTAAACACCTATTGTATTCCTGACAAATGATCATCCAGGCTTAATTACCTTTTGGAGTTTCTTTAGACACTCAGAAATGTAGAGAGTTATATATATCAAGGTCCTATCGGCTTCATTCTATGGGAAGAAAACAAAACTTAAAAACAGTCCTGAGCAAAATGCAATAACTATTTGCAATGAAAGAATTCAATCTTTGTCTTTTGATTTATTAACTGAAAACTGAGAGCACAGTTATCACAGTATCAAAAATTCCCATTCTCCAAATGCAATCTTCTCAAGCCCTCTGTCTGCTCCTGGGGAGGGAGCCACCAGCTTCCTCCCTGAGCTGCGCAGCTGGCCCTGTTTTCCTCAGCTCCCCTTGCCCTGGGTTCCTGAGAAGTTGTACCAATAACTTCTCCTTCTAGGAAGGAGAGCTAACAAAGCTGCCTGGAAAACCTGAGGTGAACCATATGGCTGGTTAATCTTTAAAAGCCCTTTCACTTCAGGATCTGTGCCGAGAATAGAAACATTTATGACTCTAAAGGAGGAAGCAATTATTTCACAACTGACCTATTCTTGAAGAGCTCCAAAAGTCCAACTCTTGACCTGACCCAAAGGAAAATGTGGAGAAGACAAATGGATGCTAATCAAATGTGGCACGTACTTCAGGTCAAATTTTACACAGATTTATAATTTTAAATAAACAAACTACACTTTTCCCTATTTTTAAGAGTCTGATATTCGAGAGAGAATGAAATGTGGTGGAATTTTAATACAAACATCACACTTAAGACCATGCATTAGATTAGAAACGTCCATAACATCACACAATGTTTAGATCACAGTTTATTGTCCAAGAATCTACAAATAAAGATTTCACACTCTGTTGGATTCCAAGAGATTAAAGTTTGGCAAGGAATTTAAAGAAGCAAAAAGTAAAGGAGAAAAGGAAAGATATACCCTTTTGAATGCAGAGATCCAAAGAATAGCAAGGAGAGATAAGAAAGTCTTCTTCAGTGATCAGTGCAAAGAAATAGAGAAAAAGAACAGAATGAGAAAGACTAGAAATCTCTTCAAGAAAATTAGAGATACTATGGGAATATTTCATGCAAAGATGGGCTCAATAAAGGACAGAAATGGTATGGACCTAACAGAAGCAGAAGATAGTAAGAAGAGGTGGCAAGAATACATAGAAGAACTGTACAAAAAAGATCTTCATGACCCAGATAATCACAATGGTGTGATCATGCACCTAGAGCCAGACATCCTGGACTGTGAAATCAAATGAGCTTTAGGAAGCATCACTATGAACAAAGCTAGTGGAGGTGATGGAATTCCAGTTGAGCTATTTCAAATCCTAAAAGATGCTGCTGTGAAAGTGCTGCTCTCAAAATGCCAGCAAATTTGAAAAACTCAGCAGTGGTCACAGGACTGGAAAAGGTCAGTTTTCATTCCAATCCCAAAGAAAGGCAATGCCAAAGAATGCTCAAACTATTGCACAATTGCACTCCTCTCACATGCTAGTAAAGTAATGCTCAAAATTCTCCAAGCTAGGCTTCAGCAATACATGAACTGTGAACTTCCAGATGTTCAAGCTGGTTTTAGGAAAGGCAGAGGAACCAGAGATCAAATTGCCAACATCTGTTGGATCATGGAAAAAGCAAGAAAGTTCCAGAATGCCACCTCATGCGAAGAGTTGACTCATTGGAAAAGATTCTGATGCTGAGAAGGATTGGGAGCAGGAGGAGAAGGGGACGACAGAGGATGAGACGCCTGGATGGCATCACGGACTCAATGGACGTGAGTCTGAGTGAACTCCAGCAGTTGTTGATGGACAGAGAGGCCTGGCGGGCCGCGATTCATGGGGTCGCAAAGAGTTGGACATGACTGAGCAACTGAACTGAACTGATTTATGAGGCCATGCCATACAGCATGTGGGGATCTTAGTTCCTGGACCAGGGAACCTCTGTCTCTTGCATTGGGAACAGTGAGTCTTAACCACTGGACTGCTGGGAAAGTCCCTCCAAGTGCTTAGTTCTGAAGTTAAAAGCTGCTTGGTTTTGGTCCCTCAGTATACTTTGAGTTAAAATACAAAATCTTTGTAGACTCAGTGACTTACACAAAGCTTTATCAATATTTGGTCTAAGATATAAACTCCACAATTTCTCTTGCTTATAGCTATTCACCTTAAAAATAAAAGTTATTCGCACTGCGGGGAGGGAGGGACGCTGTAAACATTACTAGCATGTACTCCCAGTGTCTCAGCCACTCTGGGTCTGCCCCAGCTCCCTGCGCAAGCACCCTCCCTGCCCACACAGCTCAGGCTCTAGGTGCTCCGTCAGGAACCGTCTGAGGCCAGTCCTGGGCTGCATGCACCTCTTAGGTCTAAGCCACGCATGTTTAGGCACTTGGGTAGTCCTCAGAGGTGTAGACTCGGTTGCGCCTGTGTTTTGTGCCCTTCCCAGGTCCAAGCAGCTCATGTGATTGGTGTTCAGCAAGCACAGTTCCTGCAACTTATCGCCTCCCCTGTCCCTGCCGCTGGGTTTTCTGGGTATAAAACTGATGCACCTTCTCAGGCGGATGTTGACCATCCATAAGCCCAAAAAGTCTTAGTTAGAAAAGAAGCCTGCTTGCAGTTTGGTAGATAATGTCTCTCTGGTGCTGCATTGCTCCCTTCCAGCCCTTCTGGCTCTGGCTGCCTGTCACTGGAGGGGGATGGTCTGCAGCCGGCTAGTTCTGTTCAGTCCTTTGTTCTGTGCGCAGGCCTGACGGTGTCTTAGGTTAGGGCTTTTCCTGTGGTAGCTATCTCACGATCTGGTTTGCTAGCCCAAGTTAGTTTGCTCAGATTGCTCTCGGGGCATTCAGGCCCAGTCCTTACTCTAAGCAATGCAGCCCGCGTCTCCCGGCCCAGCCCCTGCTTGCTAGTGGCAGGTGCAGGTGTCTGCTTCTCTGCTGGGGAAGTTAGGCTTGGCCTCATAATCTGTGGGTTTAAATTATTTATTTATTTTTCCTCACTGTTATGTTGCCCTCTGTGCTTCCAAGGCTCGCCACACTCAGCTGTGAGACTGTTTCCTGGTGTTTGGAAACTTCTCTCTTTTTAAGACTCCCTTCCTGGAATAGAGCTCTGTCCCTACCTCTTTAGTCTCTTTTTGTGTCTTCTATATTTTTTCCTACCTCCTTTCAAAGACAATGGCTGCTTTTCTGGGTGCCTGATGTCCTCTGCCGACATTCAGAAGTTGTTTTGTGAAATTTACTCAGCATTTAAATGTTCTTTTCCCAGGGACAGAGGAGCTTGGAAGGCTGCAGTCCATGGGGTCGCTGAGGGTCTGACACAACTGAGCGACTTCACTTTCACTTTTCACTTTCATGCACTGGAAAGGAAATGGCACCCTACTCCAGTGTTCTTGCCTGAAGAATCCCAGGGATGGGGGAGCCTGGTGGGCTGCCGTCTATGGAGTCGCACAGAGTCAGACACGACTGAAGTGACTTAGCAGCAGCAGTAAATGTTCTTTTGACGAATTTGTGGGGGAGAAAGTTGTCTCCCCATCCTATTCCTCTGCCATCTTAAGACCACCCCCCAATCTACTATAGGAAAAAAAAAGATACATGTTAGAGAGGAATTCTGCTGAAAAAATTCATAGCTTTTTTTTTTAAGTTTTAGATACCTTGATTATTTACAACTTACTGGAAGTGCCAACAGATTATTACATTTTCTAACATGTTCATCATTAAAACAGTACATTAATGCAGGAAATTTTCTTAAAATTTTCTGAGAGCCTATATGTTATCAGCTGTACAGCAATGAATCAGGTAGGACTTATTCTTTTTCCTACAACACTGATAGAAAATGGAGGCTTCCAGAGTTAAGTTCCTTTTACAAGGTCTCAACAGCAAACAAGTCACATGAACCCTCTGATTTGAACCCTGGCAGCCCAACTCCAGAACTTGGACTTGGCCAGGCAGCTCTGAGCTCCTCCAGCCCTACTCTCCCCTATCACCGTCCTCCCTCTCAGCTGTTCCCACTGGATCTCCCAGCCTGTTCATCTTCCTCTTGGGCTGCGTCCTCCCACTTGCTTGCAACCAGGAAGGGAAGTGTCACTGTTTCAGGCCACAGCCAATCCTCCGCTTTCATTCAAAAATTATCATCCCCTTCTTCAGAGGACTCAATTGTAAAGCAATAGTTCTATAGGATTTACTATGAACCAGCATAATATTAAGAATATTGTAAGTATTATGAGGTATTTAATTCTCCTAATGACCCTAACAACAGACTGATTTTTACTTTTAGCGTCACCAGTTTATAGCAGACAAACATGAAGCACAGAGAAATTAATCTTCTCAGCTGTCACATGGTTAATAAAGTATAGGAACATGTACATACTGCTTAACATGGTCTGTGAGGGAAAAAAATGGGCTGTCAAAGCCCTCTGCTGTTTGTCTCTTGAGATCATGAAACACCAGATATTGTGACAAAACCATTTTAAGTAGAGCCTGTCCCAAATGTGAGACTCTGACATACCTAGGCAGACCTTAAAAACCCAGTTTGCTTGTATCTCTTCTCTGTCAGCTTAAGTAATAAGAAAAGTCTTATAATTTCAGCTAATAAATTAATTCTTACATGCACAACTTTGAGTAGCCACATTAAAGTTCTATCCTTTTGTGTCTGAGAGAGAGCTACATTTTTATCTCAATTTTTTTCCACACTCGCTTTTCCAGCTTGTTCCAGATGCCACTGATTCCCTGCATCCATCTGTCTTCATCAAATCATTGATTACATTCATTTTCCTTACTTGGCACAGTCTTCCCTGGCTACTGACTACATAAATTCAACCCTCAGTGCTCTACAGCTCATTCCTTAATCATTTCCTTCTGATCACTTCCCATTCCCTAATATACATATATGTGTTTTGTTTGGGGTCGTTGTGGGAGGCAGGTTTCCCTGGCAACTCAGTGGTAAAGAATTTGCCTGCCAAGCAGGAAAAGTGCCTTTGATCCCTGGGTCAGGACGTTTCCCCTGGAGAACAAAATGGCAACCCACTCCAGTGTTCTTGCCTGGGAATCCCGTAGACAGAAAAGCCTGGCAGGTTACTGTACATGGGGTTGGACAAAACAACAACAACAGCAATTTTGTTTTACTTTATTATCTGTCTCCTCTAGAATAGAGCTCCATAGCACTGGGATTTGTCTCTATTTTCTTCACTGTTTGCTTCTGAGCCCCTAGAACTGTGTCCAGCACATGGTAGTTTCTCAATAAATATTTGTGCAATTACTAAGTGACCAAATCATTCGGAATTCCAGAAATGGTGTCTGATCACTCCTCATCCCCTTCATGACCCATCTGCCTCTAATGCACCCTAAATGCTTGTGTTCTCAAGGCTCCATCATCAGTGCTTGGTGTTCTCATTCTGTTCACTGCAGGCCTCCCATGGACAGGTTGCTTTAGGGTTCAGTAAGGATCCATGAGGAAATGCACATAATTCACCTGTACAGGCCTTAGCACACTAGGCTAAATACTTACCTTTTAGAAACATACAAAGAATAGAGAATTGATATACAGTTTCCACAAGCAGAAGCTGATGTGCACCATGAGAGATGACTTGCAGATCTTGTGTTTTACTGAATTGTTCCTCTGGGTTACAGTTTCCAGTGGCATCTGGGTCCATCATAATGGACCCCATCTGTCTGGTGGAAAACCGGAACAATCAGCTGCTAGTAAATCCCAGAGCACTGAAGATTCTTGAGCAGATATCTCAGCCTGTGGTGGTGGTGGCCATTGCAGGGCTCTATCGGATGGGGAAGTCCTACCTGATGAACCGCCTGGCAGGACAGAACCATGGTGAGTGTTGTTCAAGACCTTTTCCTTGGAAGCAGTGATAACACAGACTGCTGATCCTCCTCCTCTAGGGTCATGTTAATGAAGAGCCTAACTCCCTACTGAAGAAAATGCCTAATTCTCACCACTGAGTTTATAACTCCAAACCCATCCCTCCACAATGTTAACTCTTTTATCCAGTAATTGAGAATTCCCAACCTCATCCAAAAATCTACTTCATTCGTCCTGATCCTATCCACTGCCATCTTCTCAGGAGCTCATCTTCAACAATCATGCCCTTCCCTTCTCCTTCACCACGTTTGCCCTAAACCACAGGATCATTTCAGGTAGAACACAAACGTTGTTCAACATGTTCTGTTTTTAAAAAGGATAGAAGTAAGTACAGACAGATTAATCTCTGTAAAACCCATATCTCAATGGGGCTACCACCCACCTTTTTTTGCTTCATTTAATTTGCTTATTTCCAAACTTTGGTAAATTATACTTTCGTTTGCTCTTTTTCCTACTATCAACTATAACACATACAGAATGATGCATAAAATATATGTATATAAATACTGTAAAATTGATAAACATAATATAATCTGTCTAATCACTATTCATATCAAGAAATAATACTTCAACACCCAAAATTGCAAGTTATGCCCTCTCACACCTTTATTAGACTTCACCAGTATTCTGATTTTTATGGGGTATTCTTTCACTCTTCCTTTTAAAAAAAATTGCTTCATATTATATTCCTGCATTTGTAAAACATGAAGTGAAGTGAAAGTTGCTCAGTCGTGTCCACCTCTTTGCAACCCCATGGAATATACAGTCTTTCCCTTCTCCAGGGGACCTTCCCAACCCAGGGATCAAACTTATGTCTCCCACACTGCAAGTGGATTCTTTACCAGCTGAGTCATACCCAGGTTGTAAAACATAGCTTGAACTTAATACAAGGGGAGCTAAATTGTGCCATTAATTGGGGTCTTGCTTTTTTTGCTCAACAAGAAGTTTATAAGGTTCATTTAGTTTGTCATACTTGACTGTAATTTATTTTGTTCACTACTTTATAGTATGCTATTGACAAAGGATAGAAGAATTCACTCATTGTTGATGAACACTGTTATTATCTGTAGTTTACCTTTCATGGATACTGCTGTCATGAATATTCTTGTATCTTTCCTGGTGCACACGTACACTAGCTACCCCTGTGTGATATACTCAGAAGTGTAACTGCTGGGTCATAGAGTCCATATATTTTCAGGCATACAAGACAATATCAAACAGTTTTTGAAGTCTTATGTGCAATTTATGTGCTTATTAGCAGTAACTGGAATTATCCACATCATTTAAAAAATCTGGTAAAAGACTTATTTTAACTTTGGCTGATCTGGTGTCTATACAGTTGCATGCTATTTGCCTTATTACAAATAAGCATCTGTACCTTTGAACATATTAACTTACTCTTTACATTTCCAATTTCATGAAATCTTTCTTTTTCTACTGAGTTGCTTTCTTGGTTCTTATTGATTTTAGGGCCAATCTGCCAATGTCTTGGATATTGCTGTCTAAGAAAACTACACACCATTTCCTTCCTAATGCCTTCTCATGTGGCTCAATGTCTCAGCATGATTAGGGAGTAGAACTTCAGCCAACCAAAATCTAAGAAACTTAGTTATTTCTCAATGTCTCTCTCAGACTCTGTCTCTTATCTCTCTTACTCTATTTTCTTCCTTTCTTTCTCTTTTTGCATTGCAATCTCCCATTGGCCTCAAATAAAAATATTTTATATTTGCTTTCCTTTAGAGAAACTCCTGACTAGTCAGGGGAAGACTGGTTTCTCTGTCAGGCTATATTACTTAATATGTCATTTTTGAGTGATTCGAGATTTGAAAACTGTGAGAAACGTTATCAGTCAAAGTGTTTGAACAATCAAGGTGTTTCAACAACATTCTTTTTATTCTATTTGAGATAACATCAGACAATAAGGAGGTGAATGGCATCATGGACACAATGGACATGAACTAGGCCAAGCTCCAGGAGTTGGTGAGGGACAGGGAAGCCTGGCTTGCTGCAGTCCATGACGTTGTGATGAGTCAGACTTGACTGAGCAACTGAACAACAAATTCTGTTACTAAGGAAATCCCTCACTTAGTTATGTTTTAAAGAACTTGAATTGTGACTCTACCACTCCAGTTGAATGACAAGGAGATAGAAACCAAAAATCAAACAAAATTGGTGCCCAGTCAAGGTCCACGAGCAGAAGCAAGTCACTACACTCTGCCCTTGTGGTGACTTCTTTGTCTATCCTTTACCTCACATAACTGACAGCAATGATCCCGGTTATACCTCGTCTTTTCTCCATGAGGGAAATGGGAGCTTATATTTCTGTATTAATCAACAAACAGTGAAAAGCCATCACGATGTAGCAGAGTGCAGATCACCTCAGGTGTTATATCCTCTCTGAACAGAACACACAGGATATCATCACTGAATGGCCTGAGCCGTGCTGAACTATGCTCCACTAGGGATATCTTCATATTCATTTCTAGTCTCACTGAAGGGACCATGGGCATCTGGTGGGCACATAAAATCTTGGACTATTGATAAGATGCACTGCCTGCAGCTTTTAGGCATATACCTCACGTAATCTCCCTCTGGGCCTCCCTGGTGTCTCAGCAGTAAAGAATCTGCCTACAATGCAGCAACCGTTGGAGACTCAAGTTAGATCCCTGGGTGGGGAAGATGCTCTGGAGGAAGAAATGCAGCCCACTCCAATATTCTTGCCTGGGAAATCCCATGGACAGAGGAGCCTGGTGGGCTACAGACTAGCAGACACAGAATCTCCTCAGTTGTTTTAAGACTCTATAAAGAAGGGTGAACAATTCTCATGGGTCTTTTCTGATTCACTGCTGTAATATCAGGAACCTCCAGTCAATGAACAAAGAATTCATCATTCCTTGAAGAGGAGAACAGAAAGGAGGAAAATACAGGGAGGAAGGGAAGGAAAAATAAATCTATCAAGAGGTGCTATATCAGTCCAGGTCCTGGAAAGATGTACAGAGGTCAATTAAGGGATAAATCAAGATATTTAATGAAGAAACAATCACAAAGGCACAAGCAGAGCAAAAGGAATCAATGAAGGATGAAGAAGCAGTTAGAGGGTGGCAGGAACAATGGCCATGTAGCCTTTATATCTTCTGTAGTGTGAAGAAGCAAGCAGTGAATGGATTCCAGAATGTGACAAAAACCAGAGCTACTGGAGCGAGCTAAACAAAAGGAGATGTGGTCAAGGTAGAGGAACAGAGGCGCTGGGACAACATGGCTCATGAGGGTGGAAGCCAGGGGAACAGGAGGCTTACTCCTGACCTCCTACTGGTACAAGTGGGACTCCATCAGAAAGTGGAGGATATGGGAGCTCTTCAATATCAGATAACTAGAAAGGTTAACACAGTTTACACTGACCTCTTCATGTGACACAGTATGAGTCGTTAATGTTAGAAGGTGAATCAGGGACATTAAATATTTCTTGGGAAGGTCCTGAGTATGTGTAGCACTTGTCCTTGCTGAAATGGAAACACCTGTCCCCAACCCAGCTACTCACATTCCAACCATTTTACCCAAAGCAACCCCTGGGTAGCCTGAACTCTCTGCTCCTACTGTGTGTTGTTTAATCCTCTTTCTGTGCAGGTTTCCGTCTGGGCTCCACAGTGCAGTCTGAAACCAAGGGAATCTGGATGTGGTGTGTGCCCCACCCCTCCAAGGAGAACCACACCCTGGTCCTTCTGGAACTGAGGGTCTGGGTGATATGGAAAAGGTAAGGCAGGGAATCTTCTTTATTCCTTACTCTACTTACATTTCAATTTCCCACCTCAGTTCAATTTTTATGACATGTCCCAATCAAATTATGCAAATCAAACTATGAATAATGAGGCTTAAAAAAGCATTGCTTGAATTTATTCTATAATAAGTTCAATAGTGTGGTTATTATAGATAGATCTTCTTATTTTCAGCACTGAGACAAAGAATGTGCTGTGCTGTTGCTTAGTTGCTCAGCTCTGACTGACTCTTTGCAACTGCATGGGCTGTAGCCCACCAGGCTCCTCTGTCCATGAGGATTCTCCAGGCAAGAACACTGGAGTGGGTTGCCATGACCTCCTCCAGGGGAGACGAAAGATACAAGTTAATAAATATTCATTAGGCATCTGAATCCCAGGGCTTTGTGTTAAATGCAACATGTATCACGGTGATGGAGCTAAACGCCAAGAGCTCAGTTGGGGAGGTAAGAAATATGCAGTGTTATCAGCACACGAACCATGTTTACACAAAGTGATAACCTATACCAGTTGTTCGTTTGGGAAGTCTGGTGAAAGCTAGACTAGTGGAAGTCTGGCTATGATCAGAAGACTATAACCAGTCTTCCCCCAGTTATAGTGGTGGAAGACTATAGTTATAGTCCTGTAGAAACTATAACCCATGGGTACAATGGTCTCTACTAGTTGAGAGCTGTGGAGTTGATGGGGTTGTAAGTAGAAACCATGAAACAGAGTTTCTCTGAATAAAAATCTATTTTAATAGAAAATTATATTTAATAAAATAACATTTTTAAAAATAAATAAAATTTAAAAGTCTATTTAACAAAAATCTATTTTATATATATTTTTAAAATCTCCAGAAAAGCTCCTTCTGTACCAGGAACATTTTATTCCAAGGCTCTGGACATTGTCAGTAAACTCTTAACTGAAACTCTTTATAAATGGGATAATTTTAGATATTTTGACTTTATAGTGTTAGTTACAATCAGTTTTTTTCTCCTTATGTGTATTAATCTGCATCTAAATTAAATGTAGGAGCATTGAATCTTGGGTTTCATCACCGCAGAAAAGAGTTGGGACATGAATTCATGAATTCTGAATTATAAATCAAAATTTAACTTATTTAGTAATCACATCAGTGTCAACCCATGATGGTCTATGAATCATAATAGATTGTAGTTTGCATAATCTGCTTCCTCTATCGAGCCTCATTTGCCATCAGCCAAAGCACAGCAAACTGCACACTGATAGCAGCAGAACCACGCGCTGGTCTCACTATCTGTAATGTATCTGGGTGAAAAAAGTGAAAGTGTTAGTCACTCAGTCGTGTCCAACTCTTTGTAATCCCATAAACTGTAGGCAGCCAGGCTCACCTGTCTACAGAATTCTCCAGGCAGGAATACTGGAGTGGATAGCCATTCCCTTTTCCAGAGGATCTTCTGGACGCAGGGATCAAACCTAGGTCTCCTGTATTGCAGGCAGATTCTTTACTGTCTGAGCCACCAGGGAAGCCCAAGAATTCTGGAGTGGGCAGTATACATATAAATCAGTTCCAAAGTCACTCATGACTTGTTCTGAATATCATTTTCCACCTCATTATCCACTACTCCATGGGTAACACCACTTCAGCCAAATAAAATAACCTGGTAATATCTCTATATAACCACAATTTCTGGCAATCATGACCAGTTTCTGTGGGTCCTTCCACTTGCATGCTTCCTGAAGTGACTGAAGTGAAAGCCCTCAGTCGTGTCCAACTCTTTGTGACCCCATATACTATAGAGTCCATGGAATTCTCCAGGCCAGCATACTGGAGTGGGTAGCCTTTCCCTTCCCCAGGGGATCTTTGAAACCCAGGGATCAAACCCAGGTCTCCCGCATTCCAGGCAGATTCTTTACTATCCCACATTGCAGGCAAATTCTTCACCAACTGAGCTATCAGAGAAGTTTCTGTCAATTCTTGAATGCCCAATTCTTTTCAGCTTAATGTCATCACATCACTGTAAGACACAATCACTCTTGGCTCTGAATGCACAGAGTATTTTTTTTTTTTTTGTCTTTGTGGTACTACTCCTTTGTCTATTATGTAACACATTTGGTTCCACACTGAGTTGTTTATCAACTTACATAAATATGTATGTTCCCATATATATCTGACCCTCCAGAAAGCCATCTGTCTAGGGTAGGGATTATTATATGGAACTTTATATTCACGTAATCAAATGAGTGTCTCCTGTTATCTAGATGAACAGTTAGTAGTTGAATTTAATTAATTAGTATTTCTATTCCTAATATCCATCATGATCTAGAAAATGTTGCAAAGGAATCATTGTCCACTTTCTACTGGAAAACCTCTATGTTCCAGGTGCTGTAGTAAACATTCAAACATATATAAGATGTCATTCACTTCTGCTAATAGGTAATCACACAAAAGAGCTTAGATGGGTCAGTATCAACACCAGAAAGATGTGCATTTAGTCCATGGGGTCACAAAGAGTCGGACACGACCAAGCAACTGAACTGAACTCAGCTGAAAATTTATGTTGTTTGCCTTCCTATCGAGTTACAGCCTGCTGTTACAGCAAATGAACTATTGAATGAGAGCATGAGGAGTAGTGTCCTCACCCTGTAATACAGTTTCTAGGGTGACTCAAAAAATGACTCATGGATCTTTGCGCTGGCTGTGCTCCTGAGCAGTACCTTTATCTTCAACAGCATGGGCACCATCAATCACCAGGCCCTGGAACAGCTGCAGTATCCTTCCAGAGCTGACTAGCACATTTCATTGAGTTTATGGGAACAGCAACTGACACCATTTCTCCTTTTCCATGACTCCATTCTGCTGACTGATGAGATGGTTAAATGAGGTAAAGGAGTATATTTGTAAAACTTGCTTTGGGGTAGGATCTGGAAATTTTGTTAGAGAGTGCTTCTTTTTCCTTACCTAAGATCCCAGCTACATGACTGAATTAATGGAGCTGATCAGAATCAAATCTTCTCCCATCTCCGATGATGTAGAGGACTCAGTCGAGTTTGTGAGATTCTTTCCAGACTTTGTCTGGACTGTGCGGGATTTCATGCTGGAGCTGGAGTTTGATGGAAACCCCATCACTGAAGATGAGTACCTGGAGAATGCCTTGAAGTTGATTCCAGGTATCAGAGCAGGGGCAAGGTGATAGAAATCTCAGTAGGAAGTGGGATCAAGAGCCCTGATATTCAGCACTTGATGTCAACCTTAATTTGGAGTTAGAAAGAGGCCATGCTAATGGTGCCTGGTGAATGACTGCTGCGTGGCTTCAGTCATTATTGTTACTGGAAGAACTTCAGAGACCAGAGCATAAGCTCACTGAGGAAATTTAGAATCTAGTATTGAACAAACGATTTTAAAAAAATTAATATCAGGAAGAAAAAGTCTCACATATTGTATTACATATTAAGTGCTTCTTTTTTCCTCTTTGAGAAAAATAACCCATCAAATTGAAATTGGTAAATGTAGAATCATAAGGTAAATAAAAAGATTAATTTGTGAAATATTGATACATTTCAGAGTGTTATTACCCTCAATAGATATATTCTTAATAGACAAACTATTTAAACTCTAATTCATTCAAAAGAAAAGCATTGCTACATCCTTCCAGTGAGACTATCAGACTTCAAAGTCTTTCTCATAACATTATACTCTTCATTTTAGATACTTACACCATATGTACATGCATGCTCGTGTGCCCAGTTACTCAGTCATGTTTGACTCTTTTTGACTCTATGGACTGTAGCCCACCAGGCTCCTATGTCCTTGAGATTTTCCAGGCAAGAATACTGCAGTGGGTTGCCATTTCCTCCTCTGGAGTTCTCCCCTACCCAGGGACTGAACTCACATGTCCTGTGTCTCCTGCACTGGCGGATGGATTCTTTACACTCTCTTACACGGTATATGTCATATTCATATACTAACTTGGTTACTCAGATTATATTTAGCAGAGAGAATAATAGGTGGTACCTAGAAGTAATATTGATTTTGTTTAATCATATACTTACCCTTTCAATAAATATTTATTGAACTGATGATATATGCCCCAATCTCTCTGTATGATACTGTCACATCCAATAGAAAATGTTGCAGAGGACTGATGAGTGTCCTCATTTCCTTTAGGCCAATCTAACCATGAAATTGTGTATGCTGAAGTAATCTCAAAACATATTTATAGAATGTGTATTTTTATTTGATTTTATAAAGCTTTTGTTTCCTGTATATCATTTGTTCCCAATGTGATTTCTTCCCCAGATATATTGTGAATATCCTTATTTCCACTATTACTTTTCATGTCTGAAATGGAGATTGTAACATCAAAATAGTGTTTTTGACAATTATTTAGATTGGCTTAACTTTCAAGAAGCACCTAATAAATAATTGATCCAGTGCATACTATGCAGTGGCTGAGAAAAACAAAAGTTTATTCAGTTGGTACAAACAGGTTTTTTTCCTCCCCAGAGGTAGTTCCTTCAATCTTGGCTCAGTATAAAAATAGTTTCTATGGTAGATAACTTTAATTTATTTAACTTTATTTTGGGGGGCTCCAAAATCACTACAGATGGTGACTGCAGCCATGAAATTAAAAGACGCTTACTCCTTGGAAGGAAAGTTATGACCAACCTAGATAGCATATTCAAAAGCAGAGGCATTACTTTGCCAACAAAGGTCTGTCTAGTCGAGGCTATGGTTTTTCCAGTGGCCATGTATGGATATGAGAGTCAGACTGTGAAGAAAGCTGAGCGCCGAAGAATTGATGCTTTTGAACTGTGGTGTTGGAGAAGACTTGAGAGTCCCTTGGACTGCAAGGAGATCCAACCAGTCCATTCTAAAGGAGATTGGTCCCAGGTGTTCTTTGGAAGGACTGATGCTAAAGCTGAAACTCCAGTACTTTGGCCATCTCATGCGAAGAGTAGACTCATTGGAAAAGACTCTGATGCTGGGAGAGATTGGGGGTGGGAGGAGAAGGGAACGACAGAGGATGAGATGGCTGGATGCATCACTGACTCGATGGATGTGAGTCTGAGTGAACTCCGGGAGTTGGTGATGGACAAGGAGGCCTGGTGTGCTGCAATTCATGGGTTCACAAAGAGTCAGACACAACTGAGCAACTGAACTGAACTGAACTGAACTGATGGTAGATTAGTGTAAGGTTGATTTTCAAATAGAAAAATTTATAGGCATAGGCATTAGAATGACTACAAAAATTTCTGGAAATCAAAGTCCTCAGCCCCCTTGCCAAGAGTCTGTCTCTTCTTTGATTGTTCTTTTCCACTTTTGCAGGTGAAGATCACCAAACTCAAAATTCCACCTTACCCAGAGAGTGTATTAAGAAGTTCTTTCCCAAACGGAAGTGTTTCGTCTTTGACCGCCCTTCAAGTAACAGAAAACAATTACTCCATCTTGAGGAAATACCAGACAGCCAGCTGGATGAGAATTTCCAGAAGCAGTCAGAAGTTTTCTGCTCATATATCTATACCCATGCAAAGACCAAGACCTTAAAAGAAGGAATCACTATCACTGGGAAAAGTGAGCCTCCTTTGCTACAGCATGTCTCTCTGTGATTCACTGTGGTTGAGGAATGTGTGGTGGAGTTGAAGTTGTAAGTGTACTCTGGCATTGTCAATAATGGTGCTTTCTTCTTTTTCTCTTCATTAACTGTCTTCTCTATATAATTTGGAAAATTAGATATTCATCCCCAAATAGAAATGCATGCTTCTTCATTAAAATTGCCCTGTATGAAGCTTTTATGAAGCATACCAAATCTCATGAAACTATTGCATTGGCCAGAATGTTCTTTCAGGTTTTTCAGTAAGATATTATGGAAAAACCCAAACAAACATTTTGCCAACCCAATATTACACTAAAGATATGTTACAAAGAGTCAGACACAACTGAGCAACTGAACTGAACTGAACTGAACTGATGGTAGATTAGTGTAAGGTTGATTTTCAAATAGAAAAATTTATAGGCATAGGCATTAGAATGACTACAAAAATTTCTGGAAATCAAAGTCCTCAGCCCCCTTGCCAAGAGTCTGTCTCTTCTTTGATTGTTCTTTTCCACTTTTGCAGGTGAAGATCACCAAACTCAAAATTCCACCTTACCCAGAGAGTGTATTAAGAAGTTCTTTCCCAAACGGAAGTGTTTCGTCTTTGACCGCCCTTCAAGTAACAGAAAACAATTACTCCATCTTGAGGAAATACCAGACAGCCAGCTGGATGAGAATTTCCAGAAGCAGTCAGAAGTTTTCTGCTCATATATCTATACCCATGCAAAGACCAAGACCTTAAAAGAAGGAATCACTATCACTGGGAAAAGTGAGCCTCCTTTGCTACAGCATGTCTCTCTGTGATTCACTGTGGTTGAGGAATGTGTGGTGGAGTTGAAGTTGTAAGTGTACTCTGGCATTGTCAATAATGGTGCTTTCTTCTTTTTCTCTTCATTAACTGTCTTCTCTATATAATTTGGAAAATTAGATATTCATCCCCAAATAGAAATGCATGCTTCTTCATTAAAATTGCCCTGTATGAAGCTTTTATGAAGCATACCAAATCTCATGAAACTATTGCATTGGCCAGAATGTTCTTTCAGGTTTTTCAGTAAGATATTATGGAAAAACCCAAACAAACATTTTGCCAACCCAATATTACACTAAAGATATGTTAAGGATAGACATATTCATGGTGATGAACCACTGAGTGGGTAAGGGTTTCTAGTGAGGATATACAAGGTATTCTGTGAATTTACATAAATCAATAAGTGGTAGGTCATGAATCCATGTAAACTCATTGAGAGTCTGAGAAACAAGTCTCAGTATAATCTTATGTAGTACTGGCTTCATGCCTGTGTCAATGGGGCAGTCACATAGTGCCCTGTGCTGAGATGGGCCTGCTTGCTTTAAAGTTTGTATCATGGTCTGGAAATTCTTGATGACATTTTTGCATGTGGCTCTACATTTTCATTTGGAAATAGTGCTCACAAAATATGCAGTTTACTCACATATATATAAGTTCTTTGTATTTTATTACAATGGGAGAAGTATTACAGGAGAACCTTGAGTATACTGTTTGAGATAATTCAATTAATACTACATTGAGATGAAATGAGAACTATAAAATAGAGTGAATGGGAGAGACAGTGATGTTACTATAAGAAAGTTATAGAAGGTGGAGGATACAATGATGAGGATAAGGATGAAGATGAGGAAAAGAAAGAGAAGAAAGAAAACCTCAAATTCAATAAAACTTTAGTGATTTTAATAGTATTGATCTAAAGTTCATAAAACATGGGAGAATGTTCTGTTTATTTTCAAAATATAATGTGTCATTCAGGGTTGGGGACTCTGGCTGAGGCCTACGTAAATGCCATCAACAGTGGATCAGTTCCTTGTCTGGAGAACATGGTGACAATCTGGCCCAGCGGGAAAACTCAGCAGCCGTGCAGAAGGCAGCTGACCACTACAGTGAGCAGATGGCCCAGCGACTGAGCCTCCCCACAGACACGCTCCAGGAGCTGCTGGAGCTGCACGCAGCCTGTGAGAGGGACGCCATCGCAGTCTTCATGGAGCACTCCTTCAAGGATGAAAATCAGGAGTTCCAGAGGAAACTTCTGGTAATGTAGCCTAGAATATAGCCTTCCTGATACGTTTTCTTCTAGAAACGTGCTTAGGCTCCTTCTTTTTACCTGTGGTTCACATGCTGGTGGTCTAGTGGTTAGGATTCGGCACTCTCACCGCCGCGGCCAGAGTTCGATTCCCGGTCAGTGAAGCCTTTCTCGGGGCTTCCCTGGTGGCTCAGAGGTTAAAGTGCCTGCCTCCAATGCGAGAGATCTGGGTTCGATACCTGGGTTGAGAAGATCCCCTGGAGAAGGAAATGGCAGTCCACTCCAGTATTCTTGCCTGGAGAATCCCATGGATGGAGAAACCTAATAGGTTACAGTCCACGGTGTCCCAGAGTTGGACACAACTGAGCGACATCACCCACCCACCCACATGCTTCTCATTTGTAAAAGGAGTTTGGACTCATGTGAAAGACAGGATTCTACAGGCTACATTCCAAACCTTTTTCTAAAAACTGGCCTCTTTATTTTCTACTGTAAACAAATTACCCTGTACTTAGCTGTTTAAAACAACACACATTTATTAGCTCAAAATTCTTCAGGTTAGATCCCAGCTCAGGGTATACACGTGATGTGCTCTGTGTACAAGATGGAGGGGGTAAAGGGCTCAAAGGGCTTAGTAATACTCCCAAGAATAAACAGCAAACAGTTTGTCA
Source organism: Madoqua kirkii (assembly GCA_006408675.1). Lineage (NCBI taxonomy): Eukaryota > Metazoa > Chordata > Mammalia > Artiodactyla > Bovidae > Madoqua > Madoqua kirkii. The sequence continues at coordinate 34,917 of SJYC01102552.1, read as the reverse complement.
TAGGATAAGAAGAATTCGATTTGAGCCAAATGAGGGCTAGAGCCCTGAAGATACACATACAAGAAGCATTTGAATGGTGCTCCACTGGACTCCAAAATGGGGGCAGGCAGGGGGCATTGCAAAACCCTCAATATAGGCAAAACCCACAAAATTACCTGCAGTATTTGTTAAGAATTAAATATGGAGTTGGAAAGAAGTAAGAGTGCTTGTTAAAGGATTGTTTGGAGTCTGAAACCATTGCCTGTTTACAATGGGATCTTTGAGACCATAAGTTTACACCTTCCAGTTGCAATTATAGCAGACACTGTTTTGGGAAAGGATGGTGGTATCCTTGAGTGTGATAAAGTTTAGGAGATTCAAGTTCTCAGTGATGCAGCAACAGGCCTGAAACCACATCCACAATGGCCACCAAGCTCAGTTTTGAATTTCTGCACAGGTTATTCCATTTTTATTTTTAAATGTATTCCTTTAATGATTGAAGCAGATGTAAATGTATGCTTGATAGGTTATTGTATTGTGCATAAAGTTTAATTTAAATCATGTATAAGCTGCACTGTCATCCCTGCATGTAAATATGTGAATATGTCTTTCTTCTGCACTCATATGGGCTCTGGATCACCACCCTGCTCCATCTTTGGGCCAGCAATGGTGCCTTGTATTCTTCTTTTCTTTCTAATCTCTCTGATTACTTCTTCTGCCACCAACAGGAGAAGACTACATGCAAAAGACTTAAGTGATTAGTTAACGTCCACCAGGGTCGTCTCTACTTTTTAAAGTCTCCTACACTATATAACGTAATCTAAAGGCTAGTAGAGTTTTGCCAAGAGAATGCTGGTCAGAGCAAACAACCTCTTCCAACAACACAAGAGACGACTCTATACGTGGACATCACCAGATGGCCAACACTGAAATCAGATTGATTATATTCTTTGCAGTCAAAGATGGAGAAGCTCTATACAGTCAGCAAAAACAAGACTGGGAGCTGACTGTGGCTCAGATCATGAACTCCTTATTGCCAAATTCAGACTTAAATTGAAGAAAGTGGGGAAAAACACTAAATTATTCAGTTCAGTTCAGTTCAGTCACTTAGTTGTGTCCGACTCATTGAGAACCCAAGAACTGCGGCACACCAGGCCTCCTTGTCCATCACCAACCCAGAGCCCACCCAAACCTATGGCCATCGAGTCAGTGATGCCATCCAACCATTTCATCCTCTGTTGTCCCCTTCTTCTCCTGCCCTCAATCTTTCCCAGCATCAGGGTCTTTCAAATGAGTCAACTCTTCTCATCAGGCGGCTAAAGTATTGGAGTTTCAGCTCCAACATTTGCTGGATCATTGAAAAAGCAAGAGAGTTCCAGAAAAATATTTATTTCTGCTTTCTTGACTATGCCAAAGCCTTTGACTGTGTGAATCACAATAAACTGTGGAAAATTCTGAGAGAGATGGGAATACCAGACCACCTGACCTGCCTCCCGAGAAACCTGTATGCAGGTTAGGAAGCAACAGTTAGAACTGGACATGGAACAACAGACTGGTTCCCAAAAGGAAAAGGAGTACATCAAGGCTGTATATTGTCACCCTGCTTATTTAACTTCTATGCAGAGTACCTCATGAGAAATGCTGGGCTGGAAGAAACACAGGCTGGAATCAAGATTGCTGGGAAAAATATCAATAACCTCAGATATGCAGATAAGACCACTCTTATGGCAGAAAGTGAAGAAGAACTAAAGAGCTTCTTGATGAAAGTGAAAGAGGAGAGTGGAAAAGTTGGCTTAAAGCTCAACATTCAGAAAACTAAGACCATGGCATCTGGTCCCATCACCTCATGGAAAATAGATGGGGAAACAGTGGAGTGACAGACTTTATTTTTCTGGGCTCCAAAATCACTGCAGATGGTGACTGCAGCCATGATATTGAAAGACTTCTGCTCCTTGGAAGGAAAGTTATGACCAGCCTAGACAGCATATTAAAATGCAGAGACATTACTTTGCTGATAAAGGTCCATCTAGTCAAGGCTATGGTTTTTCCAGTGGTCATGTGTGGATGTGAGAGTTGGACTATTAAGAAAGCTGAGCACCAAAAAATTGATGCTTTTGAACTGTGGTGTTGGAGAAGACTCTTGAGAGTCCCGTGGACTGCAAGGAGATCCAACAGTCCATCCTAAAGGAGATCAGTCCTGGGTGTTCATTAGAGGGTCTGATGTTGAAGCTGAAACTCCAATACTTTGGCCACCTGATGAGAAAAGCTGACTCATTTGAAAAGACCCTGATGCTGGGAAAGGTTGAGGGCAGGAGGAGAAGGGACAACAGAGGATGAGATGGTTGGATGGTATCACCGACTCAATGGACATGAGTTTGGGTGGCCTCCGGGAATTGGTGTTGGACAGGGAGGCCTGGTGTGCTGCAGTTCATGGAGTCTCAGAGAGTCGGACATGACTGAGCAACTCAACTGAACTGAAACATATGATCAATGTTCAACTTACTCACAGGTCCAGGAATGTGCATACCAGGGAGAAAATTCTTGGTGATCATAATTCTGCTTACCATTGGCTTATTCACAGAAACTGTCTTTTAGTCTACTATTGTCCATCCTCCCAGTTAAAAAATCTCTTAGAGGAAAATCAGATCAATTATAGTTTATAAGTACAAAAGTGAAAAATAAAGTTCCTATATTTTCATACACTCAGCCCCTCAATGAAGCAACCATTCAGAAAGAGTTCAAAATGCTGTTGTGTATACTTAACTCATTAAGTTAGGCAATTGATTAGCTATGTATTAATATATATCTTTATCTATAGCACCTAGGTTGCATAGGAAGCCCTAATTCAAGTCATAACTGAGCTTTCCATTTTTCATTGTTGATGGGTGGATCACAATTAATCCTATTACTGTTAGAGAACAATGGAATCCACAGCCGCCAATCCATCAGTCTGCAGATATCAAGACTAAGCCAACAGCGTTTAGAGACTTCCTATAAGTCACACAAAAAGGTGGTCAGATCTAGAACTAAAACTAGTCTCGTGACTCTGTATCTATTTCCTGTTTCTCATGTGCCCTGATGTTGTGCAACTGCTTCCTTCAAGAGGGTCACCGTTGGGCCTTCTCTTCTAACAGCTTCTTTCTATTGAATTTCTTTTCATTTCCTTGACAGATCATGATCCAGAAAAAGAAAGAAGATTTCTTGCTGCAAGATGAAGAAGCATCTGTCAAGTATTGTCAGGCTGAGCTTAAGAAGCTTTCAGACCCCTTGATGAAGAGTATTTCAGAAGGAATTTTCTTTCTCCCTGGAGGACACTGTCACTACTTAGAAGAAAGGAAGAGGTTTGAAGAGAAGTATGAACTCATTCCCAGGAAAGGAATTAAGGTGAGGAGTAAGGGGATTGGGAAAGAACAGAAGATTGGAGTCAAAGGGTCTTTGCTGGTTCTTTTGAAATTCTAAGACCATAGTACCATTTTTGAAGAGAAAGCAGAGCATGGTGGTATTTCTACACTTTTAGCTTTTATATCCACAATTTGGCAGCTGCCTGGAGATCTGGGTTCAGTCCCAGGGTTGGGAAGATCCCGTGGAGAAGGAAATGGCAACCCACTCCAGTATTCTTGCCTGGACAATTCCATGGGTAGAGGAGTCTCATGGGCTACATACAATCCATGGGCCCACAAGGAGTCGGACATGACTACATGACTAACACTTTCACTTTTTTAAAATAAACTAGAAATACTTCTTCCCAAAGACAGGATCTATTGTCAAGAATCTAGATGAAAGAACATTCCTTTCAGTTAGTAAACACTGTAATAGTTTTGAAAAAACAAAAAGATAACCAGCATCCCAATGTTCATAGCAGCATTACTTAGAATAGCCAAGACATGGAAGCAACATAAGTGTCCATCAACAGATGAATGGATAAAGGAGATGTGGAGTGTGCATATACAGGAATGTTACTCAGTTATCAAAAAGAATGATATTTTGCCATTTGTGGCAACCTGGATGGACTTGGGCATTATTCTCAAAGCAATGTCAGACAGAGAAAGACAAATACTGTATGATAACACTTACATGAGAATCCAAAAAATACAACAAACTAGTTATCATAACAAAAGAAAAAGACTCACAGATAGAGAGAATAAATTAGTGGTTACTAAAGTGGAGTGGGGCAATATTAGGAGTGAGGGTGGGAGGTACAAGTGACTGGGTGTAAGATAGGTTACAAAGATATATTGTAAACTACAGGAAATATATCCAATATTTTGTATTAACTATAAATAGAGTATAACCTTTAAAAATTGTGTAAAAAATAAAATAATAAAAAATTTAAACGAGTAGCCCCAAAATGGACTTTCTGCAATTTTAAGGAAAATTAAAGAAAAGTTGTTGTTGTCAAGAAGTTTATAACCTTACCAGAGGACACATAAATAGCCGTTGGATATGGTGGCACAATGGTTATCATACAGGTACACGCTGATAGAGATAGTGACAGGGACGGTTGTAGTGGTAGTGATCTGATGACTGACGTATGCTGAGCACTCACTACTTCAAGTGTACTTTAGATGTTTTGGTTAGACCATCGATTTAGTCCTCAGAATAATATAGATTAGATACTTCTATCATCTTCATTACAAAATTGATAAGTATGACATAAGGAAAAGGAACTAAGTTACCTAATGTCACATATCTATCAAGTGGTAGTGCTGATAGAGTAGCTGTTAGGTTCTTGGCAGCCATTCAGAACTCAGAATAAAGCTTAAGAAAGCTTCCTGGAGAAGGAGGCAAAAGGTACAAGTTGAAATGTCAATAAACGATAACTTAATAAAGAAAGGGTAGGTGAGCATGAGTCAGAAGGAAAGCAATGTGCAGGTAGCGCAGTTCCGAACAGTGGAGGATGGGTGTTTTTACAGCTGCACATAATTACGGCATCTACAACCACTGTGGGGTCTGAAGAAAGGTGAAGAATTTACAGGGTCAAACCTGGAGGGTCGTTGCTGTTGTTCAGTCACTAAGTCATGTCTGACTCTGTAATCACATGGACTGCAGTGTGCCAGGCTTCACTGTCCACCGTATCCTTGAGTTTGCACAAATTTATGTCACTGAGTCAGCAATGCTATCTAAACATCTCATCCTCTGTTGCCTGCTTCTCCTTCTGCCTGCAGTCTTTCCCAGCATCAGGGCCCTTTTCAGTGGGTCAGCTCTCTACATCATGTTGCCAAAGTATTAGAGCTTCAGCTGCAGCATCAGTCCTCCCAATGAATATTCAGGGCTGATTTCCTTTAGGAGTGACTAGTTTGATCTCCTGCTGTCCAAGGGACCCTCAAGAGTCTTCTGCAGTATCAGTTCAAAAGAATCAGTTCTTCAGTGCTCAGCCTTCTATAGGATCCAATTCTCACATCAGTACTTGACTACTGGAAAAACCATAGCTTTGACTATAGGTACCTTTTTTTGCAAAGTGATCTCTCTGCTTTTTAATACACTGTCTAGGTTGGTCATAGCTTTCCTTCCAAGGAAGAAGCATATTTAATTTCATTTTTGCACTCACTATCCACAGTGATTTTAGAGCCCAGGAAAATAAAATCTGTCTGCTTCCACTTTTTCCCTTTTATTTGCCATGAAGCAAAGGGACTGGATGCCATGATCTTAGTTTTTTTTAATGTTAAGTTTTAAGCCAGCTTTTTCCACTCTCCTCCTTCACCCTCATGAGGCTCTTTAGTTCCTCTTCACTTTCTGCCATTAGAGTGGTGTCACAGGCATATCTGAGGTTGTTGATATTTTACCCAGCAATCTTGGTTTCAGCTTATGCTTCATCCAGTCCAACATTTGGCACGATGTACTCTGCATGTAAGTTAAATAAGCAGAGAGACAATATACAGCCTTCACATACTCCTTTCCCAACTTTGAACCAGTTTGTTTCAAACTAACCGTTGCTTCTTGATTTGAATACAGGTTTCTCAAGGGACAGATAAGGTGGACTGGTAATCCCACCTCTTGAAGAATTTTCCGCATTTTGTTGTGATCCTCACAGTCAAAGGCTAGCACAGTCAATGAAGCAGAAGTAGATTATTTTCTGCAATGCTCTTGCTTTCTCCATGATCCAACAAATGTTGGCAATTTGACTCTTTCAAACCCTACTTATACATCTGTAAGTTCTTGGTTCATGTAATGCTGAAGCCTAGCTTGAAGGACTTTGAGCATTTGCTAGCATCTGAAATGAGCACAATTGTATGGTAGTTTGAACCTTCTTTGACATTGCCCTTCTTTGGGGTCGGAATGAAAACTGACCTTTTCCAGTCCTGTGGCCACTATTCTTTTCCAAATTTGCTGATGTAGAGAGGGCAGCACTTTAACAGCATCATCTTTTAGGATTTTAAATAGCTCAGCTGGAATCTGTCACCTCCACTAATTTGTAGTAATGCTTTCTAAGGCCCATTTGATGTCACACTATAGGATGTCTGGCTTTACGTGACTGACCACACCACAGTTCTCTTGTGTATTCTTGTCACCTCTTCTTAATCTCTTCTGCTTCTAATTATGTCCTTATCACTTCTGTCCTTTATCATGCCCATTCCTTCCATGAAATGTTCCCTTGATATCTCCCATCTTATTGAAGAGATCGCTGGTCTCTCCCATTCTATTGTTTTCCTCTGTTTCTCTGCATTGTCCATGTCAGAAAACCTTCTTCTGTCTCCTTGCTACTCTCTGGAACTCTGCATTCAGTTGGGTATATATTTACCTTTCTCCCTTGCATAGGGAAAACTACTAGGCCATTGAGCTATGACCTAAATCAAATCCCTGATGATTATACAGTGGAGGCGACTAATAGATTCAGGAGATTAGATCTGTTAGACCGAGTGCCTGAAGAGCTATGGATGGAGGTGTGTAACACTGAACAGGAGGCAGTGACCAAAACCACCCCAATGAAATCTGTAGGTTCACTGAACAATCATTTCCCCAGGAAGATACTGTATTGATGTTGCCTGACATGTCTTTGCTCTTTATTGTTTCCTCAGGCAAACCACATCCTCCAGAGCTTCCTGCAGTCACAGGCAGGAGTTGAGGCAGCCATCCTACAGGCAGACCAGGCCCTCACGGATGCGGACAAAGCCATGGCAGGTACAGGGAGGACTGAGCTCCCAGAGGGAAGGTGGCTCCTGTGCTGCCCTTTGGCAGGTTTGGGAGGTACACTTTCTGACACTAGAGCTTCTTCTTCTTCTGTGGATCCTCTCTGCTACACGTGGAAATAAACAAGGGAGTTTGGGTTGTGTGTACATCCAATCAGTGTGTCTACATCATATACCAAAGCACATTGTCTGATGTGATAGGAGGAACAGTCAGACTCCTTCCCACCAATTTAATGTCATTTTAGTCTTTGAGCGCAGGAAGGTATAGCTCAGCATAACTGTTTTTTGTTTAAAACTCTTGTGAAACAGAGGAATATACCAAAAAGAGAAGTAGCAGAGATGAAACAGGATCTGCTAATACAGAAACTGAATGATAAGAAGCAAGAAAAGGAGGCACAAGAGAGAAGCCACAAGGAAAGTACAGCCCAACAGAAAGAGAAGCTCATGATGAAAAAAGAAAACCTTCTTAGAGAGGAGGAAGAAGTGCTGGAGCACAGGCTGAAGGTAAGCCTAGATGGGTGTGGGCAGAGTGTGATGGACAAATGCTAGTTTCTCAATAATAAAGGGACAGAAATATGACCTATAGTCAGATTCTCTCCCAGAGAGAAATCCAAAGACAGGTTTCATGTAACATCAATGTGGATTGTGCTGAAGACTTACCTCTGTAAGACTCAGCATCTTCTGCAGTGCTAAGGCTTGGAAGGGACAAATAAAGGCCCGGGCTCCTGGACTGAGGGTCACACTTCCCCTACATGAACAGGATCCCAGTCTTAGAGCACTTAGGACTTGCGGTACAACCATCGGAGACCTGTAATATTTCCATCTGCTCTCAAAAGTATCAGTTGTGTTTCTACCAAATACAGGATGTTGAAAACTTAAAGTTGCTACACTTTTTCCAGATCTGTCTGATTCTCTATACACCTAGAGTAAATGAGTTCTTTGTCAAAACCTGGAGTTAAAGTGCTCTATTATGGACTATGTCAAAACCTTTGACTGTGTGGATCACAATAAACTGTGGAAACTTCTGGAAGAGATGGGAATGCCAGACCACCTAACCTGCCTCTTGAGAAATCTGTATGCAGGTCATGAAGCAACACTTAGAACTGGACATGGAACAACAGACTGGTTCCAAATAGGAAAAGGAGTCCGTCAAGGCTGTATATTGTCACCCTGCTTATTTAACTTATATGCAGAGTACATCATGAGAAATGCTGGGCTGGATGAGGCACAAGCTGGAATCAAGATTGCCAGGAGAAACATCAATAATCTCAGATATGCAGATGACACCACCCTTGTGGCAGAAAGTGAAGAGGAGCCAAAAAGCCTCTTGATAAAAGTGAAAGAGGAGAGTGAAAAAGCTGGCTTAAAGCTCAACATTCAGAAAACGAAGATCATGGCATCCGGTCCCATCACTTCATGGGAAATAGATGGGGAAACAGTGGAAACAGTGTCAGACTTTATTTTCTTGGGCTCCAAAATCACTGCAGATGGTGACTGCAGCCATGAAATTAAAAGACGCTTACTCCTTGGAAGAAAAGTTATGACCAACCTAGATAGTATATTCAAAAGCAGAGACATTGCTTTGCCGACTAAGGTCCGTCTGGTCAAGGCTTTGGCTTTTCCACTAGTCATATATGGATGTGAGAGTTGGACTGTGAAGAAGGCTGAGTGCCAATGAATTGATGCTTTTGAACTGTTGTGTTGGAGAAGACTCTTGAGAGTCCCTTGGACTGCAAGGAGATCCAACCAGTCCATCCTAAAGGAGATCAACCCTGGGATTTCTTTGGAAGGAATGATGCTAAAGCTGAAACTCCAGTACTTTGGCCACCTCATGTGAAGAGTTGACTCACTGGAAAAGAGTCTGATGCTGGGAGGGATTGGGGGCAGGAGGAGAGGGGGATGACCGAGGATGAGATGGCTGGATGGCATCACGAACTCGATGGGCGTGAGTCTGAGTAAACTCCGGGAGATGGTGATAAACAGGGAGGCCTGGCGTGCTGCAATTCATGGGGTTGCAAGGAGTCGGACACGACTGAGTGACTGGACTGAACTGAACTGAACTGAAAGAGAGTCAGCAGACCTTATTATTTGTGACATGATATGTGATCACCCTACCTCAAGGGAACTGAGACATATTTAGAATTCACCTACAGTCCCTCCCAAAGTGCAGCCTTAGGGCTGGAACACATCTCTGGGGTAGTTTTAAGTTCTGACTTAGGCCTAACTGCTCCTTGCCCCGGGAGATGGTGCTGAGGGATCCTGGGAAGCTAAACCGTGGATGCTGTCACTCCCCACCATGTTCAAACATTTGGAAATACTGGACAAACTCATCAAAGAGCATCTAAAGTACTAGGGAAATAGACACATGTGCTGGGCTGCTGTACTTGTTAGATATAAAAAGCTGACAATTGGATATTTTCAACAGGGTACTATCTTCTTTTTTCAGGTGCAAAAGGAACTACTCAATGTGAACATTCAAAAGAAATCTGATGAATCACATATTGAGATAACTAAACTACGACAAGTAACTGAAAGAAATACGAATACGTGCTTACTACTTTAAGGATCCTGGCAGGTTTTACCTTTGTGTTAATGTCCTTATGAAGTGACTTTTTTAAAAAATGTGCATAGGGATGATGTATCTCATGTGAATTATTAAAAGAGTTGACAATTCCACTTAAGTACATTATAAAGGATTTCATATAATAGTTGCTAATCTTTGAAATATGCCATCGTAGTTTCAACCTAGAAAAGTTTTAAAATAAAAAGAAGTTATTACTGAAGAATCAGGGCCTGATATCCAAATATCTAAGTAATTTTGATTGAAAGTGAAAGTGAAGTCATTCAGTCAATTCTTTGTGACCCCATGGACTATAGCACACCAAGCTTCTCCGTCCATGGGATTTTCCAGGCAAGAGTCCTGGAGTGGGTTGCCATTTCCTTCTCCAGGGGATCTTCCCAACCCAGGGACTGGACCCAGGTCTCCGGCATTGTAGGCCGGTGCTTTACTGGTCTAAGCCACCAGGGAAGTACTAATTTTGATTGAATTAATTTAAATAAATGGAGAAGTTAGTAGGTAATGGTTGATTCATAGAACAGTTTTAAGAAAAGTATAAAAAATCATAAGAGAACAAGTCTCCATGAAACAGGCATGGAGATGATTTCTTTAAGCCATAATGAGCCCTTATATGTCAGTGAGGGAAGAACAACAATCGCATTTTTCAAATGGGTAAAAATATGAGAATATAAATGTCTAATTTTACTGATTATAAAAGACATGAGAGATAAAATTAGGAGGGACCTGTGTCACCTCTCAGATGGACCAGAAAGTAGTTTGGACAGGACATAGCCCAGCAAGGGTGACAGGAAATTGGCAGTCTCTGATATATGCTAGGATGAGTGAAGATTAATGCAAATATATACCAAACTTTAAGTGAAAAAACTGTTGATACAGCAAGTTCTCATTTAGGAATTTATCTTAAACATTTATGTACCCAAGTTGAAAAATGGAATGTGTGGTAGTATATTTATTGAGGGGATTGTTGTAATCCCAAAAGACTGGAAACATCTCTAAAGTCCATCTGTCACATACTAGTGAGATAAATCCTGAGACACACTTACACAGGAATACTCTATAGTCACTGAAATGAAAAGGCAGATTCTATTTATGCTAAGGAGAGACAATCTCCAAGATGTTGTTGCTCAGCTGCACAGTTGTGTCTAACTCTTTGAGACACCATGGACTGCAGCATGCCAGGCTTCCCCCGTCCTTTACTATCTCCCAGAGTTTGCTCGAACTCATGTCCATTGAGTTGATGATGCCATCCAACCATCTCATCCTCTGTCATCCCCTTCACCTCCTGCCCTCAATCTTTCCAAGCATCAGGGTCTTTTCCAGTGAGTCAGCTGTTTGTGGCCAAAATATTGGTGCTTCAGCTTCAGCATCAGTCTTTCCAGGGAATATTCAGGGTTGATTTCCTTTAGGATTGACTGGTTTGATCTCCTTGCTACCCAGGGGACTCTCAACAGTCCCCTTAGACACCACAGTTCTAAAGCATTAATTCTTCAGCAATCAGCCTTCTTTATGGTATAACTTTTACATCCATACATAACTACTGGAAAAACCATGGCTTTGAGTATATGGACCTCTGTTGGCAAAGTGATGTCTCTGCTTTTAAACATGCTGTCTAGGTTTGTCATAGCTTTCCTTCCAAGGAGCAAGTGTCTTTTCATTTCAAGGTTGAAGTCACCATCTGCTGTGATTTTGGAGCCCCCCAAAATAAAGTCTGTCACTGTTTCCATTTTCTTCCCCATCTATGTGCCATGATCTTCGTTTTTTTGAATTTTGAGTTGTAAGCCAGCTTTTTCACTCTCCTCTTTCAACTTCATCAAGAGGCCAAGACATATCATAAGTGAAGAAAAATAAAGATATAGAAAGTGTGTAAGTTGCATTACTGATTTAAAACATAATCAGTATACACACACATTTTCCTCTATTTCTGGAAACAGGAAAAAAACTGGTATCCCTGAGCACAACAGGAATGGACCTGAATATTTGAGAGAAAAAATGAGAGGAGAAATAGGTCCATTTGACATATTCCTCTGTGGGTTTTATATTTTGCATGAATTATTACCTACTCAAAAATAAATAGATACAATTAATAAAATAAAAATAACAATATAGGCAATGGAATAGTTCTCATGACAGGATGAAAGTATCAAACGCTATGAGAAATAAAAAGTCAGCTGCAGAGGAGGAATCTGCTTATTACAGCAGGAAACAGTTCTAGATCTGCATTCCGACATTGTTGTCGTTAAGGCTTTGAACCTCTAGGTCCTAAGCTATTCTCATGTGTAAAGTCAATTGGCATGTTGGCTGGATGGCCTCAAAATTCCTGCACAGTTATAAAGATCTTGTATTCAAAGGAGACTCATTCAATTCCAACTCAGCATTTTAGGTATTCTTGCCGGCTGTTTAATCTAGACTCGTGCACTCGGAATGAACTGAGTGTGGCGTCCCCCCTTGTGCTGCCATCATACCATGTTTCACTCTGAGCGCAGGATTTTCATATAATTTTTATATTGAAATAACCTGTTATATTCTGTCTCCCCTACTACCTTATGATCTCATCTACTTGATGATCTTCACTGTGTATTTATCTCCCCTACAAAGCCCAGGTGTTCATAATCCCCAGGTGTTCAAACAATGTGTGTGGATAAATACATGACCTTCCACTCATCAGAGCCACAAACTGCCATTTCCTTACTCTATTAACTGCTGTCTAGGGCACTTGAAATCAAGAACAGTTTTATGAACTAGTACTAAAAGGATGGGCTTCCCTGGTAAAGAACTTGTCTACCAATGCAGGAGACAAGGGTTTGATCCCTGGGTCAGGAAGATTCCCTGAAGAAGAAAATGGAAATCCATTTTCAGTATTCTTTTTATTTTTATTTTTTCTAATATCTTGCCTGGGAAATCCCATGGACAGAGGAGTCTAGTGGTCTACAGTCAAAGGGGTTGCAAAGAGTTGGAAACCATTCCCCAATTAAAACAACAACTGAAAGGAGTTGGTTGGATAGTACGTGCACACCCGTCTGAACCTGCTGCTCTTCTCTGGAAGGGACTGGACACCCCACGTGCTCTGGGTTCCTCAAACTTCTCTGCATGAAAACTATCCAGCAATGAAGCCATCACCTTTGACCCATGAACAATGATACTGTAATTGGAAATACTCCAGTTGTCAACATAATTGCAGCTGTTCAAGGAGCTTCTGTTGAAATAAAACTATACTTTTGATAGGAGGATATATTTCTCACTGAATATGACACCCACAAGCTGACAGACTGTGGCATCTACCAGATGACTCTGCTTTCTTAAGGGATGTGAGTTAACACTCAGTTGCCACTTCTCTAACCAAACTCTCTGGAATAAGTCCTGCAGCTCGTCTAGTCCCCAAAGACCCTCTGGTGTCACCAGAAGAATGCCCTGAATACCAGAAGTCTGGATGGTCTGGTAAAGGGGGCAGTGAGGAATTCTGCTTTCCCATCAAATCTCCCTGACACACGTGACAAGTAATGCAAACAAGAAACAGGCACACAGGTTTCCACCATGAAGTGACATGGTTTAGAGAAACAAAGGGGTCAAGAGTAAGGGAGGGGACAATTACAGCAGAGTAAAAGGAACCTGCATTGCTCTGAAGTTCAGTCCTAAGTGGTCGTCTATTGGAATAAAGTTATACTCATCTCAAGACAAAGCTCCGGGTGAAAGGCCTCTTCCAGACTTCATAACTAATAAATATATGCTAGCTGCTAATGGAATTAAAGATCTATACAAGTATTTGTTGAAAAATTCTGTAGGAAGGCAGCATCACAATCATTCTTTCACACAACGATTGGTACAGGAAGAAGTGAGCTACTCTGGACATCTCTACATTCCTTACTCCTTCTCCTCAGACTGTGTACGGCATGCTCACGAGGGTCTCTTGCCTGTTGACTGGATATGACACAGTCCTCACAGAATGTATTTATTAAGGAAATTCTTTAGTGTTACATATGTATTGTCAGAACTCACTAGAAATGCAAATAGAAAATCCAGCTCTTTGAGACCCTGTAGACTGTAGCCTGTCACGCTCCTCTGTCCATGGGATTCTCCAGGCAAGAGCACTGGACATGACTTAATGATGAATAACAACAACAGTGCTTTTATTTTGCTCCCAAGAAAACAAGGTCTGCGAAAACACATACATGCCCTTAGGACTTGTAGGCTAGTATTTTAACCAAACTATTCCTCCCTGCTCTCATCACATGGTAGCAATAGTACCTCTTCATGATGATCAAAGTCAGTTGTCATGATAAACTACTCCTGTGCCTGCTGCTTTTTTGGCAAAAGACAAAGAGAGAAAACAGGCAGCATCTATAACTTTAGGTTTAAGGGCCTTTAGCGTGCTCCCTCAATGACACACTCCCTCTCTAGAACCACAGGCCTAGATTGTCAAGGTCAAGGAGCACAAATTTCACCAAAGAAGTCACTGTGAGTGATACTGTGTGCCACTGGCCTCCAAATCCATGTATTATGCCTATTGGGTACACAGTATCCCATAATGACTTTGGGCTTAAGTTGTTGACCACATCCAGAGAGATTCCCATCCTCTCAAGAGTTATGGTCAAATAGGCATCTCAATTGCCTCCTGAGAGTGTTCTACAATTCTACTGGGCAAGCTAGTTCTGAACTGTGTGATTGTGGTAGAACCAGTGGAATTCATGTTACATGATTTTAAGCTCATTCTGGATAATGTGAGTGGCCAAACACATCCCAAACACAAGAACTGAAAAAAGGCTCATCTTTGAAAGGACACTGAAGTCCTGCTGTGATCAGAGCCAGCATAACAAGAAGTAACTACAAAGCTATAGCTTTAAAAAGAGATTCACATGTTCTCTTCCAAATTTGTCTGCATTAGCCTTCCTTTGTTTGCTTATTATTATATAGTACATTTATTTATTATTATAAAGTACACTTAAAGGGCACAAAATAGGGAGTGGAATTCAGCTGGGTATATTGGAACAGTTGGGAATACTTTGAAAAAGAAAATGTTTGTGCCTAACTAGAGTTTGTCCTTGTCGTGTAATGGCTGCAGTTCCTATTCCCCTCATTCGAAGTAAGAACCAAGACAAAACAGAGTAGCAGTTCAATTGATAGATGTCCTCACCACTTCTCATGCAAGAATTAGATAAGCTAGTGTAAGATAATTAGATATATAGTTTAAGATTTTCACTATAGGAATACAATTATGACATGACTTTCCAATATTCTTAGAAAGTAGTGGAGATGAGTGAGAAGGTAACCATTCCTGGTGAAGTACATGTGGATCCTAAAAATTCAGAACAACGGACAACACAGAATGAGACTACCCGTGGATGAAAGCACAGACACTGAGGACTTTCGGTTTGTATTAGATCCTGCTTTCTGTTTCTGTATAGCGCTAATAGACTCCATCCTCTGAAACTCCTACCCAACTATATTAAAGTCTGTGGACTTTGATCATGTGAACTCTCTGACACTTCAAAAATGGTAAAAGGAACCTTAACCCAGAAATAACTTTTTCCTTTTTTTTTTTTCAGTCTTTTGGCAGCCAGCTACCTCGCCACCGCTCGGCTCCCGCCCCGGCCTGGACTAGGGGCCGAGGCGGGGCCCTGGAGGTCCCCAGCCGCTTCTGCCTGCATGGCCTGGTCGCCCCACCACTTCTTGCCCGCCCCATGGCTCCCGCAGCCTGACTTTTTCCTTTAAAAATGAGATCTAAGGAGAGGCGAGCTTGAACACTGTCAGTTATCCCTTTACCTCGTGCGCAGATACACTGAGGCTGAACTTCCTCAGGTGATTCACCTCCACTCCAGCTTGCAAGCAGAGTGACATACTTATTATAGCCAAATAAGTAATCAAGGTCTATCACCTTACAATTTTATAGTCCTGAATGCCTCTTCTTTTATCTTGTTTATTTCTGTGCTCAGCAATATCCAAAGTGCTTTTAGTTTTGCAACATTTTTACAAATATTATGTCTCAGTGGCTACTGTCTCCAATTCTAGAGCTCCCCAAACCTAGGAATTTTATCCCCAAAGGCTATTATTCCTTTGTACCCACATTTTCCACACCTGATGAACTGCACTCATATTTCAGAACTGAAAATGCTTCAGGTTTGAACTGTTTACAATGCGGGTCAATCCACAGCCCATGGTGTTTCACTAAACCCTCAGGATGTGAAAATGAGACTCTTCCTCTCAAAAGTTTCACTAGACACAAAGTTCAGTGCACTAGATGACAAACAGGCACAATTTCTAAAGCAAGGTGCAAGACCACTTATTCTGGAGTTCAGTTTAGTCGCTCATTCGTGTCCAACTCTTTGTGACTCCTTGAATTGCAGCATGCCAGGCCTCTCTGTCCATCACCAACTCCCGGAGTCTACCCAAACCCATGTCCATTGGATCGGTGATACCGTCCAACCATCTCATCCTCTGTCGTCTCCTGCTCCTCCTGCTCTCAGTCTTTCCCAGCATCAGGGTCTTTTCAAATGAGTTGGCTTTTCTCATCAGGTGGCTAAAGTATTGGAGTTTCAGTGTCAACATCAGACCCTCTAAGGAACACCCAGGACTGATCTCCTTTAGGATGGACTGGTTGGATCTCCTTGCAGTCCAAGGGACTCTCGAGAGTCTTCTCTAATACCACAGTTCAAAGGAATCAGTTCTTGGGCACTCAGCCTTCTTTATGATGCAACTCTCACATCCATATATGACTACTGGAAAAACCATAGCCTTGACTAGATGGACCTTTGTTGACAAAGTAATTTAACGTCTCTGCTTTTTAATATG
Organism: Madoqua kirkii; assembly: GCA_006408675.1. NCBI lineage: Eukaryota > Metazoa > Chordata > Mammalia > Artiodactyla > Bovidae > Madoqua > Madoqua kirkii. Next base: position 18,450 of record SJYC01102552.1, on the reverse strand, counting down.
CTGTCTAGGTTGGTCATAACTTTCCTTCCAAGGAGTAAGCATCTTTTAATTTCTTGGCTGCAATCACCATCTGCAGTGATTTTGGAGCCCCAGAATTAAAGTCTGTCACTGTTTCCTCTGTTTCCTCAAATATTTGCCATGAAGTGATGGGACCAGATGCCATGTTCTTAGTTTTCTGAATGTTGAGCTGTAAGCCAACTTTTTTGCTCTCCTCTTTCACTTTCATCAAGAGACTTTTTAGTTCTTCTTCACTTTCTGCCATAAGGGTGGTGTTTCTGGAGTTAAATTACTAGAAAGTGAAAAAAATTTTCATTTCAGTTAAATTGTCTCATTGACTGTCTTCCATTTCAGCTCAGTTGAGTTGAGTCACTCAGTCGTGTCCAACTCTTTGTGATCCCATGAACTGCAGCACGCCAGGCCTCCCTGTCCATCACCAACTCCCGGAGTTTACCCAAACTCATGTCCATTGAGTTGGTGATGCCATCCAACCATTTCATCCTCTGTTGTCCCCTTCTCCTGCCCTCAATCTTTCCCAGCATCAGGGTCTTTTCAAATGAGACAGCTCTTCCCATCAGGTGGCCAAAGTCTTCCATTTAGGAACACATTTTAATCATTTTTCAGTTCAGTTCAGTTCAGTGGCTCAGCTGTGTGCGACTCTTTGCAACCCCGTGAACTGCAGCACGCCAGGCCTCCCTGTTCATCACAACTGCTGAAGTTCACTCAAATTCATGTCCATTGAGTTGGTGATGCCATTGTTACTTACTTAAGTAATTATTCTTACTTTTCCAAAAAAAGATACTTTTGTCAATTATACCTATGGGATATAATTTTTAAAGAATTTTTTTCTGAAGCAGTGACAAACCATGGAACTGAAAATGAAACTCCAAATATATTTGTAAGTAATAATATATATCATGTTTATAATATGGATAATATATATCATGTTTCAGAGCCTAACATATCTAAGTGGCCTTACATCTTCATTTTGAAACATATATCTTTAAACTTACATTGACAAAAACAAAAAGTTCATAAAAACAGAAGAGAATAGATCAAGAGATCCAGAACAAGACCAAAAGTGAGGGAGGAAAAGAGGGAAGTTTCTGGGATCCAGGTAACTGAGAAAAGATTAACTTTATTTGGCTTTAGGTTATGTGCTCAATTTCCCCCTAAATCTATCTCATTGGCTCAGGGATTATAGAGCCATGGCAGTTTGCCCAGTTTGGGTTCAAGTCTTAAATCTACCAAGGGAAGTCTCAGAATTCTAGAAAAATCTGACCCTGATATTGTAGCATACACCTTTAGAGTTATAACATGCTTTGCAGCTCCAAATATGGTCTCATTCTATTTTACAAAATAAGCATACGGCAATCTGGCTAAGGATCTTTATACGTTTCTAGCTGCTTTTTCAGCTAAAGAAGTCTGCATAGGGAATACGTGCCAAAGCACTTCCTCTTGGGGATGTTTGGCCACAGAACTTTGAGATTATACTCTGCCTGTCCTTCCTTTCCCTCACTTCCATCTGAAATACAAATGAGATAGTGAAACCCTGCTTCATAGGGTAAAAACCTGAAACAGATACTGAGTATGTTGCCATTTCCTGCTCCAGATGATCTTCCCAACCCAGATATCAAACCTACATCTCTTGAGTCTCCTGCATTGGCAGACAGATTCTTTAGTGCCACGTGGGAAGCCCTCAGGTGAATCCAAACCCCAAAGACCTACCATTCCCAAACAAATTACTGATAGTCAAAACCTCAGGAGTAAAGAGCAGCCTACCGTGACTTGAGCAGAATACCAAAAGTCCACACAGTTGGCTGGTCTGGACAAGAGGAGGAAATCAGACGGTGTCATGAGTTTAGCCCTGAATCTACAGCCAGCAGGATGACTTTGGGAAGTCACTTCTCTTCTTTGGGGCTCACATGTAAATTGAAGGGGTGAGACTAGTATCAGCAATTTCCAGTTGTTTCTAAAGCAGTGGGAGCTTTTTTCTCCCACTTTGAAGTAAGGTAATAAAAGAAAACGGGTTGAGGACTTCAAAAAAAAAAAAAAAAAACAGACAAACCTGAAACAGAAACTGCAGACTACAGGAAATTCTTGAGCTCATGTTACAGAATGAGCATATAAGGGAAGAGCTTGTTTGAAAACTCCTTCCTCTTGTAACACAGCAAAACTGTCTGAAACCAGGTGAAACCAGTATAGCTGATCAGAGTCAGAACAGACCCGCCTGCCGCATAGGGGACCTCGTGTCATCACAGCCCCTGCAGCCTTACCGGGTGGCCTCAGGAGTAAACTCTCTGCTGCAAATCTCCTGCTCTCAGCGTTTTGGCTTGCAGCTCCTTGGTCAAAAAAGAACCTGGTTCCCTAACATCAGCAGTCAAGCTTACAACTACAGGTTAGTACAATGCCTTAAAGGATACAAAAAAAAAAAAAAAAGGAAGGAATCGGAATCAACACCTAACCTCCAAATCTGGATCCACACCAGTAAAAGAAAAGAAGAAAACTCTAACAAAATAATAGTGAAGCTCAAGAGGGAGGGGATATACATATAATTATGGCTGATTTGTGTTATTGCGTGGCAGAAACCAGCACAACAGTATAAAGCAATTATTCTTCAATTTAAAAAAATAGTGAATATGTCTGGGCTATAAAATTGAGGATTTTATGCACACATATTTATTTAGCTAATGAAAGAAAAGATCACCGAATTAAAGCACTTTTTAAAGAGGAAAGAGAGGAAAAAATGAAACATTTTTCAAGTGAAGAAAAATTAATAAACTCCCTCTCTGACAAAACACCCCAGAGAGACAGACTGTTGAACTCTCATCCTACCATTACTTGCCCCTCCTTCAAACCAGCTGTGCAGGAGGGACAAAGCTGTGCTTGCCCAGCCAGGCCTAGAGGAACACTGTCTCTCTGTCTTTCCTGGAATTCATCCGGATTCCTGCCTCCATTAAAAAAAAAAAAAAAATTATCCCTTTCGATTTTGATTTCGTTTCCCATAATCCCCACCACTTTTAATAACTAGTTGGCTTTTCAGCTTTTTTTTTTTTTCCTTCAGCTTCTGAGCATAAGAGTCCGTTTCCAGAGGAGCCCGAAGCAGAAAGAGCCCTACGAGTGAGCCAGAGCAACTGACTTGACCCCCGGCTGCAGCTCCAGGTAAGTCTGCTCCTAAACTTGACCTTCCAAGCACACTTCGGTTAAGTAATAGTAAATCCCCCAGCGCAGCCCCCACACTGGGGGAGGAGAGGAGCAGATGGAGGCGCGGGGCCCGTGGGTGGCGGCGGCGGGCGCAGTGCTCGGGCAGCTCCGAGTCTCCTTTGGGATCCCAGGCTGCTTCCAAGCTTGTCGCCCGGATGCCTTGCTGCTCCTGGAGCATCTAAGCAAGGCTGCAGCCCAAAGCAGGACAGCAGGTACGTCTTCTGAGGAAAGGAAGCTGAAGTCATTTTTGAGACTGAAGACCCAAACTCACCCTCACTCCCCAGCCCGCCCTTCGCAGAGGCGCTGGGTGCGGTCTCTCCTCCTAGCCCCTCTTGCCCTCTTCAGACACATCCTCACTGCACCCCGCTGGGCAGCTGTCAAACAAAAAAGGTGGTCCTAGACATAGAGCCAATTTAACTCCTAAAAGATGGACTCGGGATTATTTTTGTCTTAACATTTGATACTCTGAATACATACAGAACTGTTTTCTTTGGAATAATTCAATCTCACTCTTACTATAAAAATCTATTAATAATAACTGTAAGATCTAATCATGTTTGTTGATCATGCATGGTTTTTAATGAGTGGCACATACATTCACAGCCTCAGAATAACTTCTGGTACTTGCTGAAAATCTCCAGGGTGGGGTATTCTTGACTATCAGATAATTCTGAACAGTCACTTTGGAAACTTGGTCATCTTCTGCCTTCTGTTAGCACTGTTCTTTTCTATTTGTTTAGTTTCTTTTTTATGGCTTTTTGTTGTTTTATATTTATTTATTTATGAGGCCATGCCATGCAGCACGTGGGGATCTTAGTTCCTAGACCAAGGAACCCCTGTCTCTTGCATTGGGAACAGTGAGTCTTAACCACTGGACTGCTGGGAAGGTCCCTCCAAGTGCTTAGTTTTGAAGTTAAAAGCTTCTTGGTTTTGGTTCCTCAGTATACTTTGAGTTAAAATACAAAATCTTTGTAGACTCAGTGACTTACACAAAGCTTTATCAATATTTGGTCTAAGATATAAACCCCATAATTTCTCTTGCTTATAGCTATTCACCTTAAAAATAAAAGTTATTTTACAAGCCAAAATGAATTTATTCAGGAATAGTAGAGTTATTGCAATTTGGGACAAGCGAGCTATTAAAAAAAAAAAAAACCGTAAGGAAGTCCAACAAAGAAAAAAAAAAACATTATAGAGAAAAGTAAGAGGCTGGGAAGGTTGGTTTGGAAAGAAAAGTCAGAGTTCAAGAGTGATTACCAGTTCTCATTGACTGAGTTGCTGGGGTAGTCAATTCTTGTAGGAGATGCAGTGTACACTTTTTCCTCTTGACGGTTGTCATTGGTAACTCTTTCCCTGTGGAAAATTTTTCCCTTGGGATCTGTAATTGACAATTCTTCCATAACTGACCTCCAGTCTGTAGTTCTGCAACAAGCCCCCTTCTGGCTTGCTGACTCCGTTTGAGTGAAGTTCATTTTGGAGGGGAGGAGGTTGGGGACACATGAAACCCAGTTGGCTCAGAATCTGCCTGCCAGTGCAGGAAATGCAGGAGACACCAGAGACATGGGTTTGATCCCTGGGTCAGGATCCCTTGAAAGAGAAAATGGCAACAGGCTCCACTATTCTTGCCTGGAGTACACAGCACATACATGATGCACATACATAGCCAGTAACATGTGGAAACGTGGGTTTTGCTGAGTATTCTTTTTGAGAAAATAAAGGGACGGTCAAAGCCTTCTTACTTCTGTCTGTCTCCTAAGATCGTGAAACATCTAATCATGGTAATGAAATCATTTAAAGTAGAGCCTGGCCCAGATGTGAGACCCTGGCATATCTAGCCAGATCTTATAACACTCTAGTTGCTTGCATCTCTTCTCTATCTGCTTAAATAATAAGAAACACTCTTTAATTTGTTGGTAAATTAATTATTACATGTGAAACCTTGTTAGATACCTTAAAGATCTGTGCTGTTTTAAGAGAGAGCAGCATCTTTGTCTCAGCTTCTATCTCTCACAATCACTCTTCCTCCAGCCTGTCCTACTCCACGGACTCCTTCATCTGGTCGCCAGTCACATTCATTTTTCCTTTCTTGGCAGTTTTCCCTGATTAATCTCCATGTAAATTCAAATCCCATTCCCTGCTCATTTCCTTCTGAGCATTTACCACCCTCTAATACCCATATATGTGGATTTTTTTTTCACTTCTATACTATTTGTCTCCTTTACTAGACTAGAGATCCATGAAGCAAGAATTTGTATCCGTCTTGTTTACTGTTTGATCCTAAGCTCCTAGAACAGTGTCCGGCACATGGAAGGTTCTCAATAAACATTTGTGCAATTAATGAGTGATCAAATCATTCTGGAACTCAAGAAATCATCTCTGGTCACCCCTCATCCCATTCATGTCCCATCTGTCTCTACTTACCCCCAAAATGTTAGTGTTCTCAAAGCTTTATCACTAGTGCTTTGTGTTCTGTCTGTTCACTGTATGCCTCATGTGGGCAAGGTTGCGTTAGGGTTCATTTAAGGATCAATAATATATAATATACATACAGTACCTATACAGGCCTTGGCACACTAGGTTAAATACTTACCTTTTTGAAATATACAAAGCAAAGAGAATTGATATCTAAGTTCTACAAGCAGAAGAGTAATGTGCATATGACTTTGGTAACCATGAGGAATGACCTCAGGACTCTGTAGGGTTTTTTTTTTCACATTTTATTATTTTTTTAATTGAAATATAATTTCTTTACAATGTTGTGTTAGTTTCTACTGTACAACAATATGAGTCAGCTATATGCATACATATATCCTCTCCCTCTTGAGCCTCCCTCCTGCCCCCCCATCCCACCCCTCTGGGGACCTTGTGTTCTACTGAGTTTTTTCTCTGGTTTACAGCTTCCCATGGCATCTGGATCCGCCATAATGGACCCCATCTGTCTGGTAAGAAACCAGAACAATCAGCTGACAGTAAATCCTAGAGCATTAAAGGCTCTCGAGCAGATATCTCAGCCTGTGGTGGTGGTGGCCATCGCAGGGCTCTATCGGACCGGAAAGTCCTACCTGATGAACCGCCTAGCAGGACAAAACCACGGTGAGTTTTGTTAAGTGTCGTTCAGAACATTTGCTTGAAAGCATGGAAACGCAGGCTGCTGATCCTCCTCCTCTAGGATCATGTTAAGGAAGAGCCTAGCCACCCCTCACCCCCACCCCTCCGCATCATGAAGAAAACTTCTAATTCTCACCACCGAGTTTATAACTTCAAACCCATCCCTCCACAGTGTTCACTCTTCTGCCCAGTGACCGAGAGTTCCCAGCCCCATCAGAACATCTACCTCGTTTGTCCTGATCCCATCCACTGCCGTCTTCTCAGGGGCTCCTCTTCAACAATCACTGCCTCCCTTTCTCCTTCACCACATTTGTCCTAAACCACAGAGTCATTCCAAGCTGCACATAAATATTTTTTAATATGTCTTATTTTTAGAAATCAATAGAAGGGAGCACCGACAGCAAAATCCATATATCCTATACCTCAGCGAGACTACCATGCATTCCTTTCGGTTTAATTTCACAGAAAAACTTTTGTAACTGTACATATTGTCTTTCTCTAACTAGTCTTTTCTAATATGTGAACTCTAAGGCACATAGATGGGGCTTCCCTGGGGGCTCAGATGGTAAAGACTCTGCCTGCAATGCAGGAGACCTGGTTTCAGTCCCTGGGTCAGGAAGATCCCCTGGAGAAGGGAATGGCAGCCCACTCCAGTATTCTTGCCTGGAGAATTCTGTGGAGAGAGGAGCCTGGCAGCTCTGGGCTACTGTCATTGGGATTGCAAAGAGTCAGACACGACTGAGCAACTAACATTTTCAGGTTTCCCTTGTGGTGCAGTGGTAAAGAATCCACCTACCAGCGCAGGAGATGCAGAAGACTTGGGTTTAATCTCTGGGTTGGGAAGATTCCATGGAGAAGGAAATGGCAAGCCACCCTAGTATTCTTGCCTGGAAAAATCCATGGACTGAGGAGCGTGGTGGACTATAGTCCATGGTGTCATAAAGAGTCAACCAAGACTGAGCACACACATGTCACAACACATATGGAAGAATACAAAAAAATATGTATATATATATATTCATATTAAAAAGTTAGTAAGTATGAAGCGATCAACTGTTCAGTCACTGCCTAGAGCAAGTAATAAAACATCACCAACACCCCAAAGCCAAAATCACACTCTCTTACACCCTCACTGGAGCTCACTGATGTTTTGATTTTCATGGTACCTTGTTTCATTCTTTATACTTAAATATTATTTTACAATCTATGCAACTATTTCTTAAAAATAGCTTAAACTTTATAGAGGAAAGTACATCCTGGTATTCATTGAGATCTTGATTCATATTCTCAATAAGAAGTTTATGCGGTTCATCTAGTTTGTCATGCTGCTGCTGCTGCTGCTAAGTCACTTCAGTCGTGTACAACTCTGTACGACCCCATAGACAGCAGCCCACCAGGCTCCCCCATCCCTGAGATTCTCCAGGCAAGAACACTGGAGTGGGTTGCCATTTCCTTCTCCAGTGCATGAAAGTGAAAAGTGAAAGGGAAGTTGCTCAGTCATGTCTGACTCTTTGCGACCTCATGGACTGCAGCCCACCAGGCTCCTCCATCCATGGGATTCTCCAGGCCTGAGTTTGTCATAGGTGTCTGTAATTACTTTCACTATTTTGTACTTTTAAACTGACTGAGGATACCACAATTTACCAATCCATTTGTTGCTGATGAACACTGGCATTATTTGCAACTTTTATCTTTTATGAATGGTTCTCTCATGATTATTCTTCATCTATATTCTGGTGTGTGTATATACTAACTTCCTTATGTTTTACCTAGAAGTGGAATTGCTGAATCAAGAAGTGTTTGTCTTCAGCCTTTCTAGATAACATAAAACAGCCTCTTTAGCTTTATGTTCAGTTTATGGGCTTATTAGCAGCAATTTAAATTTTCCATATTGTCACAAAATTTCGGTAAGAACATTTTAAACTTTTGTCGATCTGGTGTCTGTATGGTTGCTTATTATTTGCCTCACTACTAATAGGTTTGAGCACTTTTTCATATATTTGCCTTTTGTCTTTCCTATTTCAAGAGGTTTTTTCTACCAAGTTGCCTGACTTGTTTCTAATTGATTTTTAGGATAATACACCCATGTCCTGTTGGGCATTTCTGAGAAGACCACACACCATTTCTTTCCTAATGCCTTCCTCTGTGGCCCAGCAGCTTAGCACAATTAGGGAGTAGAACCTCAGTTCGCTAAACTCTTAAGGGTCCCTAGGAATATCTCAGTGTCTCACTCAAATTCTCCATTTCTCTGTGTGTGTGTGTGTCTCTCTCTCTTCCCCCATCTCTCTTTATTCATCCTTTCTCCCACTCTCATTTTTCCTTTGCAATCTCTTACTGACTTAAAACAAGACATTTTATGTTTGTCTTACATTGAAAGAAAATTGATCACTAATCAGGGGATGACGCTTTTGCTTGCCAGCATAAATTAATAAATAGGTCATTTTTGGAGAGATTTAAGATTTCAGAACTCTAAGAAAGAGATACATGCAAGGCGTTTGAGGAACATTCTTTTCCTACTTGAGATAACATCTGGTAATAAAGAGGTGATTTTCCTACTGAGGAAACCCTTAACCTAGTCTGTTTTAGGGCTTCTCTGGTGTCTCAGTTGGTAAAGAATCCACCTGCAATGCGAGAAACCTGGGTTTGATCCTGGGTTGGCAAGATCCCTTGGAGGAGGGCATGGCAACCCACTCTAGTATTCTTGCCTGGACAATCCCCATGAACAGAGAAGCCTGGCAGGCTACTGCCTATGGGGCCACAGAGTCAGACACAACTGAGCAACTCAGCAGTCATGTTTTAAAACATCTGAATTGTGACCTACCACGAGTCATATCACAGGAAGAAGAAAGCACAAATTAGCACCTAGTCAGGGTTGACTAGCAGAAGCAAGTCAATATTTTCTCTCCTGTGGTAATACCATTGTCTGTTCTTGACATCTCATAACTGACCACGATGACCTCCACTTACAGCTTGTCTTTTCTCCCTGGAGGAACTGAGAGTTCCCATTTCTCTGTATTAATCAGCACACAGTCAAATGTCATCATGATATAGAAGAGTGAAGATCATCTCAGGTCCTATACCCGCTTTGAGCAGAACACACAAGATACGGCACTGAATGGCCTGAGCCATGCTGAGCCATGCTCCCTCAGGTGTTTCATCAGATCCATTGCTATTCTCAGTTGAAGGGAGCATTGGCATCTGACCAAGGTGAAAATCCTGGACTGTTGGGTGAGATATCTTACCTGCAGCTTCTTAGGCATGTACCTCACATCCTCTCCCATCTCTGGGCTTCAGTTCAGTTCAGTCGCTCAGTCATGTCTGACTCTTTGCGACCCCATGAATCGCAGCACACCAGGCCTCCCTGTCCATCACCAACTCCTGGAGTTCACTCAGACTCACATCCATCGAGTCAGTGATGTCATCCAGCCATCTCATCCTCGGTCGTCCCCTTCTCCTGCCCCCAATCCCTCCCAGCATCAGAATCTTTTCCAATGAGTCAACTCTTTGCATGAGGTGGCCAAAATACTTGAGTTTCAGCTTTAGCATCATTCCTTGAGAAAAAGGGCAAGCAAGACTTACAGGTCTGTTTTGCTTTCCCTTCTGTTATATCTCCATGTGAGCCAGTAAACAAAGAATTCTTCATTTTTGAAGATGAGAAGAGAAATGAAGAAAATACGAGGAGGAAGAAGAGGAATAAAACTAACAAAAGTTGATGTATCAACGCAGGTTGTGAAAGGACACAGAGAATCCACTTAGAGGGTAACTGAAGATGTTTATTGGAGGGACGATTACAAGGGCATGAGCTGAGCAAAGGGAACCCATGAAGTAATGCAGAAACACTCAGAGGGTGGCAGGAACAATGTCAAGTAGCTTTGATATCTCCTACAGCATGAAGAGACAAGCAGTGAGTGGATTCCAGATGTGGTAAAGATCAAGGTCTTGTGCTTAATTGCTCAGTCGTATCTGACTCTTTGCGATCCCATGGACTGTAACCCACTAGGCTCCTCTGTCCATGGGGATTCTCCAGGCAAGAATACTGGAGTGGGTTACCATGTCCTCCTCCAGGGGATTGTCCCAACTCAGGGATTGGACCCAGATCCCCTGCATTGTGGGTGGATTCTTTACCATCTGAGCCACCAGGGAAGCCCAAGCATTCTGGAGTGGGTAGCCTATCCCTTCGCCAGGGGATCTTCCTGACCCAGGAATCAAACAGGGTCTCCTGCATTGCAGGCCAATTCTTTTTACCAAAAAGGAGATGTTACTAAATGTGGGAACAGAGGCACCGGGACACCATGGTTCATCAGGGTGGAAACCAGGGCAACAGGTGTCTGCCTTCTAATCTTCTACTCTTACCTCTCACTGGTAAAAGTCCATCAGAAAGTGGAGGATAAGGGCGCTCTTCAATGTCAGACAAATGTAGAGAGGTTAATAGAGCTAACATTTTAGAATGTGACACGGTTTGAGCTATTAATGGTAAAAGATGAATAGGGGACACAAAGTGTTTCTTGAGAAGGTTCTGAATATGTGTAGAGGTTGGATCTTCTGTACTTGTTAAAGTGAAAGCATCCTCCCCACAGGCAGGCACTCACATGCACACAAGTTCACCCAAAGTAACCCCTGGGTAGCCTGGACTCTCTGCTCTTACTGTGTGTTGCTTCCTCCTCTTTCTGTGCAGGTTTCCATCTGGGCTCCACAGTACGGTCTGAAACCAAGGGCATCTGGATGTGGTGTGTGCCCCACCCCTCAAAGGAGAACCACACCCTGGTCCTTCTGGACACTGAGGGTCTGGGTGATGTGGAGAAGGTAAGGCAGGGAATCTTCTTTACTCCTGACACACCACTTACAATTCAATTTCTCACCTCAATTCAACTTTTACCACATATTCCTGTAAACTGCAAATCCAGTTATAAATAATGAGGTTAAGTTCTCTTTCCTTGAATTTTCTCTTTAATAAGATCAATACTTTGGTTACTGGGGACACATTTTCTTGTTTTTAACACTGGGGTGAAACATGGAAGTTAACAAATATGTATTGGGTTCAAATTTAAAGCTCTGTGTTAAATGCAACAGTGAGTGAAGTATAAGCCAGAACTGAGTTGGGGAGATAAAAAATAAGCAGTCTTGACCCATGAAAAAGAGTGAGAACTTACCCCAATTCTTTAGGTTTGGGAAGAAATCCTAGTGAAAGCTATAATTCATGCAGTCAAACTCTATCTGCAGGTTCTGATTTGCAGGGCTAATCAACATGGAAGTAGGAATCGTGAAAGTAGATTCAGCAAATAAACTATTTTTTAAATCTCCAGAAAAGCTTCCAACATACCAGGAGCATTTTATTCCATGTTTTGGATCTCTGAAGAGGAATTCTTCAATGAATTCTATAAAAACTTGAGCTAGAATCAAGATGAGAATGTAAATGGGATAATATTAGGTATTTTGTCTTCACAGTGTTCAGTTCAGTTCAGTTCAGTCGCTCAGTCATGTCCGACTCTGTGACCCCATGAATCACAGCACGCCAGGCCTCCCTGTCCATCACCATCTCCCGGAGTTCACTCAGACTCATGTTCATTGAGTCCGTGATGCCATCCAGCTATCGCATCCTCTGTCATCCCCTTTTCCTCCTGCCCCCAATCCTTCCCAGCATCAGAGTCTTTTCCAATGAGTCAACTCTTCACATGAGGTGGCCAAAGTACTGGAGTTTCAGCTTGAGCATCATTCCTTCCAAAGAAATCCCAGGGCTGATCTCCTTCAGAATGGACTGGTTGGCTCTCCTTGCAGTCCAAGGAACTCTCAAGAGCTTCTCCAAGACCACAGTTCAAAAGCATCAATTCTTTGGCACTCAGACTTCACAGTCCAACTCTCACATCCATACATGACCACAGGAAAAACCATAGCCTTGACTAGATGGACTTTAGTCGGCAAAGTAATGTCCCTGCTTTTCAATATGCTATCTAGGTTGGTCATAACTTTTCTTCCAAGGAGTAAGTGTCTTTTAATTTCATGGCTGCAGTCACCATCTGCAGTGATTTTGGAGCCCCCCAAAATAAAGTCTGACACTGTTTCCACTGTTTCCCCATCTATTTCCCATGAAGTGATAGGACCAGATGCCATGATCTTCGTTTTCTGAATGTTGAGCTTTAAGCCAACTTTTTCGCTTTCCACTTTCACTTTCATCAAGAGGCTTTTTAGTTCATCTTCACTTTCTGCCGTAAGGGTGGTGTCATTGCATATCTGAGTGTTACTTCACAGTGTTACTTGCAATCAATTTTTCTCCTTATTAATATTAATCTGCTTCTAAATTAAAAGTAGTAGCATTGAATCTTTGACTTTCATCACTGAAGAAAAGGATTTAAGGCATTAATTCAGAAATTCTGAGTTTAAAATCCAGATTTAAAGTACTCAATAATCATTTCAGTGTCAACCCAAGATGGTCTACTGACTCCTGCTAGATTCTAGTTTGCATGACCTTCGTCTTTTTGTCTAATTGTATTTTTCAAGGAATCAAAACATACCAGACTGCACACTGATAGCAGCAGAACTTGCCTCCCTACCTGTAGTGTGTCTTGGCAATATATACTCTGTTCCAAAGTCACTCATGACTTCTCCTGAATCTCATTTTCAGCCTCATCATCTATGACCACATGGGTAACCACTACTTCAGTCAAATAAAATGAGCATGTAATATGCTTTCTGATCACGCTCTCTGACAGTTGTGATTGGTTTCTGTGGACCCGCCATGTGCATGGTCTCTATAACTGCAGAAGTCCATGTTCTGTCATTTCTTTAAAGCCCAGATCTTTTTAACCTAATGCCATCATATCACTGTCAGACACAATCACGTCTGGCTCTGAATGCACAGAGTACATTTTCTGGTTCATTTGAAATCATCCCCTTTATCTTTTACAGTATAGTATTAGGTTTCATGCCTGGCATCTTGGATGTATTTACATGTTGCCAGTTAATCTGCCCCTCCATCTCTCTAAGGAGGGACTGTCATAGGAAACTTTATATCCATATAAGCAGATGTTGTATCTGCTGTTTTCTAAATGTGCAATGAATAGTTGATGAATTTAACTGAATAACACTAGTTCCTAACATAGCTTATGACCAAGAAAAGAAGTGCAAAAGAATCATGGCCCATTTATTACTGTATAACTTATGTGTTCCAGGCACTGTATTAAACATTTGACATTAAAAAAAAATCATTGTTACGTTATTTATTTAATTTTTCACTTCACTAGGTCTTTGTTGTTGTGCGGGCTTTCCCTAGTTACAGACAGTGGGGGCCACTCTAGCTGCAGTGCTTAGGCTTCTCACTCCTGTGTCGTCTCTTGTTGCAGAGCACAGGCTCAGGGTGTGTGGGCTTCAGTAGTTCAGTGCATGGGCTCAGTAGTTGCAGCTCTCGGGCACTAGAGCACAGGCTCAGTAGTTGTGGTGCACGGGCTGTTCCTCCACAGCATGTGGGCTCTTCCCAGTTTAGGAATCTAACCCACGTCTCCTGCATTGGCAGGTAGGTTCTTTACCACTGAGCCATGAGAGAAGCCTGATGCACATTTATAATGTTATTCACTTCTGTTAATAACTAACCACACCAAAGTGCTTAGCAGGATCCGTGTCAAAAAAGGTTTGCATTTAGCATTGTCTTGAAAAATTATGTTACTTGAAAATTTATGTTGCCTTACTATTTAGTTACAATACAACTGTTATAGTAAATGAAAAACCATATGGGAGAATGAGGAGTAGCATCCTTATGCTGTAATGTACTTTTTAGGGGGACTCCAAGAATGACTCGTGGATCTTTGCCCTGGCCGTGCTCCTGAGCAGCACCTTTGTCTACAACAGCATGAGCACCATCAACCACCAGGCCCTGGAGCAGCTGCAGTATCCTTCCAGGAACTGAACCAGCACATTTCATTGAGTTTATGGGACTAGCGACTGATACTGTTTCTTCTTTCCCATGATTCCATTTTCATGACTGATATAGAGGGAAAATGGGGCAAAAAAGAAGGTTGATATAACATGTTTTGGGGCCAAATCTGGAAATCATGTTGGAGGGTACTTCTTATTCCTTAGCTAATCACAGCTATGTGACTGAACTAACAGAGTTAATCAGAACCAAATCATCTCCCAGCTCCAATGAAGAAGAGGACTCAGCCGAGTTTGTGAGTTTCTTTCCAGACTTCATCTGGACTGTGCGGGATTTCGTGTTGGAACTGGAGTTAGATGGATACCCCATCACTGAAGATGAGTACCTGGAGAATGCCTTGAAGTTGATTCCAGGTATCAGAGCAGGGCTGGAGTGTTAGATGGTTCAGTAGGAGGTAGGGTCAACAGAGCTCTGACATTCAGTACTTGATGTCAGTCTTGATTTGAGGTTGTGTTGAAGCCATGCTAATGGTGCCTGGTGAATGACAGATGGTGGCTTCAGTCATTATTGTTACTGGGAAAACTCTAGTGACCAGAGCTTAAGCTCACAGAGGAAATGTGGAATCCAATATTAGACCAAATGATTTTAGAGAAATGAATACCATGAAAAAAAAAGGCTCACATAAAATTATATTACATAGTAAATCTAAGTACTTCTCCTTTTCTATTTGAGAAAGATAATCCATTGAACCAGAATCAAAAGGTAAATAAAAGAACAAATTTTCAAAGTATCTTTAACACAGTGCATCTTACCAGCATAGGTAGCTACTTCTTCATATTGATAGATAGGCTATTTATACACTACAGAGTTCAGGAAAAAAGCATTGCCATGTCCTTCCAGTAAGACGGTCAGATCCTTCATATGCTCTTCCTCATAATAGCACACTCTTCATCCTAGAACCTGACATAGTATATGTCAGCTAATATAATAAGTTAGTTATTCAGATTAATTTAGCAGAGTGTCACCTGGAAGCAATATTCATTTTTGTTCACATAATCATTTACTTCCCTGGTGGCTCAACTGGTAAAGAATCTGCCTGCAATGCAGGAGATCTGTGTTCAATGCCTGGGTTGGAAAGATCTCCCAGAGAAGAAAATGGCTACCCACTCCGGTATTCTTGCCTGGAGAATTCCATGGACAGAGGAGCCTGGCAAGCTACAGTCCATGAGGTTGCAAAGAGCTGGACATCACTAAGTGACTAAGTTTCACTTTCAATAATGTATTCATTCTTTTAATAAATAAGTATTTGTTGAACTACTGGTAGATGCCCAGAATCCTTCTATATAGTTATCACATCCAGTGTAAAATTATGGAAAGAAGAGATGAGGTCTCCTGGTTTCGGTTCAGTTCAGTCACTCAATAATGCCCAATTCTTTGTGACCCCATGGACTGCAGCATGTCAGGCTTCCCTGTCCATTACCAACTCCCAGAGCTTGCTCAAACTAATGTCCATCGAGTTGGTGATGCCATCCAACCATTTCATCCTCTGTCATCCCCTTCTCCTCCAGCCTTTGATCTTTCCCAGCATCAGGGACTTTTCAAATGAGTGTTCTTTGCATCAGGTGGCCAAAGTATTGGAGTTTCAGTTTCAGCATCAGTCTTTCCAATGAATATTCAGGACTGATTTCCTTTAGGTTGGACAGGCTGGATCTCCTTGCAGTCCAAAGAATTCTCAAGAGTCTTCTCCAAAACCACAGTTCAAAAGCATCAATTCTTTGGTGCTCAGCTTTTTTTATAGTCCAACTCTCACATTCATACATGACTACTGGAAAAACCATAGCTTAGACTAGATGGACCTTTGTTGGCAAAATAATGTCTCTGCTTTTTAATATGCTGTCTAGGTTGGTCATAACTTTTCTTCCAGTTAGCAAGCATCTTTTAATTTCACGGCTTCTGTCACCATCTGCAGTGACTTCAGAGCTCCCCAAAATAAAGTCTGTCACTGTTTCCATTGTTTCCCCATCTATTTGTATGAAGTAATGGGACCAGATGCTATGATCTTCATTCTTTGAATGTTGAGTTTTAAGCCAACTTTTTCCACTCTCCTCTTTCACTTTCATCAAGAGGTTCCTCTTCACTTTCTGCTATAAGGGTAGTGTCATCTGTATATCTGAGGTTATTGATATTTTTCCTGGCAATCTTGATTCCAGGTTGATTTCATCCAGACCAGCATTTCTCATGATGTACTCTGCATATAAGTTAAATAAGCAGGGTGACAATATACAGCCTTGATGTACTCCTTTCCCAATTTGGAATGAGTCTGTTGTTCCATGTCCAGTTCTAAATGTTGTTTTGTGACCTGCATACAGATTTCTCAGAAGGCAGGTCAAGTGGCCTGGTATTCCCATCTCTCTCAGAATTTTCCACAGTTCATGGTGATCCATACAGTCAAAGGCTTTAGCATAGTCAATAAGGCAGAAGTAGATGCTTTTCCGTAACTCTGTTGCTTTTTTGATGATCCAGTGGATGTTGGCAGTTTGATCTCTTGTTCCTCTGTTTTATTTCTAAATTCAGCTTGAATATCTGGAAGTTCATGGTTCATGTACTGTTGAAGCCTTGGCTGGAGAATTTTGAGCATTACTTTGATAGCATGTGAGATGGGTGCAATTATGTGGTAGTCTGAACATTCTTTGGCATTGCCTTTCTTTGGGATTGGTTTCATTTAGGCTACACTAACATGAAATGGTGGATGCTACAGTAATCGCCAATCATATCTACAATGTGTGTACTTTTTTGCTCTGATTTATGAAGCATTTTTTCACATCCTGAGTATCATTTGTCTTCCACAGGTTATTTTCCCAGCAATATCATAAATATACAATAAATATCTTTATTTCTACTATCACATAACTATAGAGCCCATATGTCATTTCTCACATGGGATCTGTAATACCAGAAAAATATTTCTGACAATTTCTTGGACTAATATATTACTCAAGAAACATCTAAAAAGTAGTTGATCCACTGCACAGCATGGAAAATTAAGGAAAAGAATCAGAAGTTTATCACTAAGAATGGATTCCTCCCCCGCCTCTTTAGAAGTACTTCCTTTGCTCTTAGAGATATACAAAAAAGGGGGGGGGGCAAGGGGATTTTCCACCCCTGGGTAGATTAGTATAAGATTGATTTGCACGATTCAATCATAGGAGATATACGAACACAAAAGTTATAGTGATGCAAAGATCCTTGGGACTGAAAGCCCTTAGCCCCCTATTCCTTTCGTGATTGCTCTTTTTCCAATTCTGCAGGCAAGGATCCCAAAATCCAAAATTCCAACATGCCCAGAGAGTGTATCAGGAAATTTTTTCCAAAAAGAAAGTGCTTTGTCTTTGACCGGCCTACAAATGACAGAAAGCTATTACTCCGTATTGGGGAACTATCAGATAACCAATTGGATGTGAATTTCCGGAAGCAATCAAAAGATTTTTGCTCATATATCTTTACCCATGCAAAGCCCAAGACCCTAAGAGAAAGAATCACTGTCACTGGGGGAGGTGAGTCTCCTTGGCTACCTCATGTCTCTCTGTGCTTCAGTGTGTGGTAAACTTGTGATTACACTCTCGATTTCTCTTGGTTTCTCTGTAGTTGTGTTTTCTTCTCCATGTGACTTGGAAAATGGATGTTCACACCACTCATGAAAATGCACATTTATTCATTTAGAGAAGCATATATAAGTGCTTGCTGCAGTCTACCAAATCTCTCAAAACTATTATGTTAATGATATAAATTAAAGGTAGACATCTTCATGGTGATGAGATGTCTGAAGGGATCAGTGTTTCAAGTGAGAATAGGCAAGATATTTTGTGAGTTTACATGAATCAGAAAATAAATAGTAGTTATGAATCTGTGTAAGTTCATTGAGAGTCTGAGAAACAAATGTGCAGGGCTGGCTTCACGGGCATGCCACCTGGGCAGTCATGCTGCAATGAGTCTGCTTGGTTTCATGTTTGTTTCAACTATCCGGAAATTCTTGATGACATTTCAGCAAGACATTTTCATTTATAAATAATGCCCACAAGCTATGTAATTTACTTATATCTATAATAAGTTCTTTTTATTTTATTACAATGGGGAAAGTGATCTAGGAGAATCTTGGACATATTGTTTGAGATCATTTGTTCAATATTATAATATGATGAATTTGAGAACCATAAAAGATAGAGTGAATAGTAGACATAGTGATATTATTATAAACAAGTAGATTCATAGATCAAACA
>SJYC01102550.1:0-18567 GCA_006408675.1 Madoqua kirkii | reverse complement strand
GCGTATGTTATTGCAAAAAATTTTGAAACGCCCAAAATTGTTTTTCTTTCAAAAGTTAAGGATTTCGACTCGTTTTACATACAAAATCCTTCCGACCAACAATTTTATTACACCGATTTTTACAAAAATAAGACAAATTCGCTTTACAAAATTCTTTTTGAACAAATCGAAAAACTGATGCCCGCCGCCCGCACGATTTACTATTCTCCTTGCGGCAACCTTTCGCAACTGAATTTCGATTTGTTTACTGACGACAACGGCACGCCGTTAAACCAAAAATACAAAATGGTTCTCTCGTTTTACATACAAAATCCTTCCGACCAACAATTTTATTACACCGATTTTTACAAAAATAAGACAAATTCGCTTTACAAAATTCTTTTTGAACAAATCGAAAAACTGATGCCCGCCGCCCGCACGATTTACTATTCTCCTTGCGGCAACCTTTCGCAACTGAATTTCGATTTGTTTACTGACGACAACGGCACGCCGTTAAACCAAAAATACAAAATGGTTCGGGTTTCGTCCACGGCAGAAATTCCGAGGGTTAAAACGTTGAGTTTCAACGATATAAAAACGTCGGTGCTTTACGGCGGAATCGATTATAAAAATTCGTCGGAAAATCAAAATTCAGAATTTCGGGGCGTAAATTTCAAGAATTTAAATAATTCAAAGCCCGAAATCGAGGGCATAAAACAAATACTTTCAGCCGTCGGAATCGCTGCCGACACTCTTTGCGGCGACAACGCAACCGAAGAATCATTCAAGCGTTTAAGCGGCAAATCCCCTGATATTCTGCACCTTGCCACCCACGGTTTTTACCTCGAAACCGACTTTGATTTGCAAAAGCCGTTTGCGCAAAATGTAAATTCGTATTCCGAAAAAGAATCGGCGATGGCGTTGTCGGGATTGGCGTTGTCGGGCGCGAACAACGTTTGGAAGGGCAATTTTGAAAACGTAAATTCGGAGGACGGCGTTTTAACCGCCTACGAAATTTCGCAACTCGACCTTTCCGACACTCGTCTTGCCGTCCTCTCCGCCTGCGAAACCGCCCGTGGAAAAATCTTCCCCGTAGACGGCGTTTTCGGCTTACAACGTGCTTTTAAACAAGCGGGTGCGGGTTCAGTCCTGATGTCGCTTTGGGAAGTTGACGACCAAGCCACGGCACTTTTTATGCAGAATTTTTACAAGTTTCTTTTACAATCCGGCGACCGACACAAGGCGTTGAAACTCGCTCAAGACGAGGTGAAAAAACAATTCCCCGACTCGTGGTATTGGGCGGCGTGGGTGGTGTTGGATTAGCAAATAAAAAATTTTTTCAATCCCCAAAAAATCGTTATCTTTGTCTTTGAAACGGAAAACGAAATGAAACAAATTTTATCAACATTATTATTGCTTGCCGTCTGTTTTGCACACGCCGTAGGACAAAACAAGGCGTTGCTTGTCGGCATTTCGATTACCCATCCAAGTGGGGATTCTCCAAAATACACGGTGCCGAAGATGTTGAAATGATTGCTAAAACTCTTGACAATCAAGGATTTGCCGTTACAAAAATTACGGATTTCGACGCTACGGCGGCTAATATCCGCAAAGCGTTGGATTCGTTTATAACGACCTTGAAATCAGGCGATTATGTTTATATTCATTTTTCGTGCCACGGGCAGCCGGTGGAAGACTTGCCGCCTTTTGACGAGGACGATTCGTGGGACGAGGCAATTATTCCGTATGATGCGCAAATCCGTTATCAATCAGGAATTTACGAGGGCGAAAACCATATAATTGACGACGAACTTTGCGGCTTTTTCAGCAAAATCCGTGCTAAAATCGGCGAAAAAGGTTTTCTGTGCGTAGCAATTGACGCGTGTCATTCGGGCAATTCGTCAAGGGATGATGATGACGACGAATTATTTGTCCGCGGAACAAAAATCGGTTTTAGTGCCGAAGGAAAGATTTTTTCTCCGAAGATAAATTCGAGTTCAAACTTTAAAATAGACCGAAAAACGGGCTTTTCCGACATTTTGATTTTGGAGGCTTGTCGCTCGTACCAAAACAATTATGAAGTTAAAATAGGCGGAAAATTTTACGGTCCGTTGTCGTATTTTATAAATTAAATGCTTAAAAATCAAGGTTTTATAGATATAAAAAATTGGTTTTCGGATATTAAGAAACTTATGGACGGCAATCGGCAGATAACGAATCAAAACATGGTAATCGAAAAAAGTTTTTGACAATGACGGCGTTTGAAAAACACAATTCGGCATACGGAATATTTATCCGTCAAAACAAGGAAAAGACGATAAAATATCTTCTTAACAATTTCGGCGGACTGAATTATCAAGACTGCGAAGACATTTATCAGGAATCGTCGGTAGTTTTGCTGCAAAAAATTCGTAGCGGCGAAGTTAACAAAATTAAATCTTCGCTTTACACATATTTTGTTGCCGTCTGCCGCAACAAGTCGCTCGAACATTACCGTAAGTATCAGAAAAACATTGAATTAACCGACGATTTCAGCAACTCTGCTTTCGATATGCAAAAAGTTGATTCTCTTATCGCCACGGACGAAAATCCCGAATTGGCAGACCAAAAGGACGAGGCTGTAAAAAGCATTGTAAAAAATCTGCCCGACCCTTGCGACAAGGTGCTGTGGGGCTATTTTCGCGACAATCTTTCGGTTAAAACCCTCGCCGCGATGTACGACAAGACCGAATCTAACATAAAGGTAACAAAATTCCGCTGCTGCGAAAAATTCAAAAACCGTTTTCGCGAAGTGTTCAACCAACTAATTGACAGATAATTATGAGCGAATATATTGACAATATCACCGACCAAGCGATTACCGACGACGAAATGTTGATGGCGTATTTTCGCAACCAACTTTCAGCCGCAGATGAAGCGGCTTTGACGGCACGTCTCAAAAGCGATTCCGACTTCAAAACCCGCGCCGTTGCCATTGCACGGCTTATCAAAGGTCTTGAAAATGAGGGCGTTGCTCGCGACAAAGAAATCATCGAATCCGCAAAACAAAAGCCGAAAACAATCAAACTTTGGGTAAAAATTGCCGCCGCTGCTGCAATATTTGTCGGCGTTATTTTCGGCATAAATTTATACGAAAACAACCGTCTCGACAACCTTGCCGCCGAATACGAAACCGCATTTTCCTCTTCGGATTTTGTGCGCGGTGACTTGGACGGTAATATCCAAATCAAACTCAACAATCTGTTTAACAACGTTTTACAATCCGCACAACTTGACGCTACAATCGCAGAACTCGAAAAATATTGGCAACAGTCTTTGTCGGAAAATTACAACGACCTGACCAACTACATGCCGCAGATAGGTTGGCACCTCGCCGTCGCCCACCTCAAAAAACACGACAAATCCGCCGCCCATCAGACCCTCAAAACCCTGATTGACAACACGGAAGAAGGCTCGGCGGTGCAAGAAAAGTCGAGGAACTGTCGGAAAGGTTGTGATGTTACCTTTAAAATGGGCGGCGATGTATTTCAAATTTTATATTGACACAACACCGAGAGCAATATGTAAATGGAATTGATTAACACTTTCCCCAAAAATTTCGGACAGACGGAGTGCTGAGTTAAGCACAGATTCTCAATAAGTCCCAGACGTGCTGCAAGCATTCTTGACACATTTTCGTAAAATGTTGCTCACTGTCGGATTGTGTAAATTCTCTCCTTTTCAGATAATTCCGTATTTGTTTTACCCATTTTTATTGGAAATTTGCGCAGTAACAAGCATTATGAGAGAAAGAAAGTAATTTTATTATCGGTCTTAAAAATTTAACCCAAAAAATTTTTTTATGTCTTAATAATTATATAACTTTGGTTTAAAGTAAACTTAAAATTATAATAATTATGCAGGACATTTCTACTTTACTTTGGATAGTGCCGGTGGCATCGGTTACGGCACTGCTGTTCGCTTTCCTGTTTTACAAAAAAATGACCGAAAGCGACGAAGGAAACCCGCAAATGAAACGTATTGCGGGATTCGTGCGTGAGGGCGCAATGGCTTATCTGCGCCGTCAGTACAAAATCGTTATTAAAGTGTTCGTTATTCTTGCCGTTTTGTTGCTCGTGTTGGCGTATATGGGCGTTCAGAATCCCTTTGTGCCGATTGCGTTTTTAACCGGCGGATTTTTCAGCGGACTGTGCGGCTACCTCGGAATGAAAACCGCCACCGCAGCCTCGTCAAGAACGGCTCAGGGCGCAAGCGTTTCGCTCAACAAAGGGCTTCAAGTGGCTTTCAGGAGCGGCGCGGTAATGGGATTGGTGGTTGTAGGATTCGGACTTTTGGACATCGCCCTTTGGTTTTTCCTACTCCGCGACGTGATTTTTACCCCCGAAAACATGCGGGACGGTCTTGAAATCTTGGGGCTGACTTTCGTTCACCCCGGAACCACTGAACATCAGAAACTCATCGAAATCACCGCCACAATGCTTACTTTCGGTATGGGCGCATCCACACAGGCGTTATTTGCGCGTGTCGGCGGCGGAATTTACACCAAGGCCGCTGACGTTGGCGCAGACCTCGTTGGTAAAACCGAAGCCGGAATCCCCGAAGATGACCCCCGAAACCCCGCCACAATAGCCGACAACGTTGGTGATAACGTCGGCGACGTTGCCGGAATGGGCGCAGACCTTTACGAATCGTATTGCGGCTCGATACTCGCAACGGCGGCTCTCGGTGCGGCTTTGCCCGGAATCTCCGTTGAAACCCAAAACACATATGTTGTTGCGCCGATGATTGTTGCCGCCGTGGGCATATTTTTGTCAATCGCGGGCATTTTTTTGGTTAGAACAAAGGAATCGGCAACACAGAAAAACTTACTTCACGCATTGCTGTTAGGCACGGGCGGAAGTTCGGTTATGATATTGATAGTCATTGCGTTAATGGCTGCAGCAGGCTGGATAACGTGGGGAATTTTCGGCTCGGCTGTTGCTGGTTTAATTGCCGGAGTAATAATCGGTCAGGGCACAGAATACTTTACATCTGACGAATATCAGCCCACAAAAGGCATTGCCGAACAAGCCAAGCAAGGCCCCGCCACAACGATTATTGACGGAATTGCCGTCGGAATGTTTTCGACATGGTTGCCCGTTGTAACGATAGTTGCGGGCATTGTAATTGCGTTTGCCTCGGCGGGCGGCTTTGAGGACGGCGGCTTTGCGAAAGGCGTTTACGGAATCGGTTTTGCCGCCGTGGGGATGCTTTCCACCTTGGGTATAACGTTGGCGACCGACGCTTTCGGACCGATAGCCGACAATGCCGGCGGAAATGCCGAAATGTCAGGTCTTCCGCCCGAAGTCCGCAAACGCACTGACGCTCTTGACGGTCTTGGTAACACCACCGCCGCCACCGGAAAAGGCTTTGCAATAGGTTCTGCGGCTCTGACTGCGATGGCGTTGTTAGCGGCATATTTAGAAGAAATCCGTCTTTGGATTGCCAAAACTCCTGACAAATTGTCAGACTTTTTAGCCAAAACGGGTGTAACGGACATTGCGAGCGCAAAAATGAGCGATTTTGTAAATTATTTCAGTCTTGACATTTTTAACCCATTGCTTTTGGGCGGATTGTTTATCGGCGCGATGATGGCGTTTGTTTTCTGCGCCTTAACGATGAAAGCCGTTGGACGTGCCGCTGGAAAAATGGTTGAAGAAGTCCGCCGTCAGTTCCGCGAAATAGACGGCATACTTGAAGGAAAGGCTGAACCCGAATATGCTAAATGTGTGGAAATCAGCACGGCAGGTGCTCAGAAAGAAATGGTTTTGCCGGCATTGTTAGCGATAATAGTTCCGGTTGCTGTGGGAATAATTTTAGGCGTTGCGGGGGTTGTCGGCTTGTTGGTAGGCGGACTTTCGGCGGGCTTTACATTGGCAGTAATGCTCAACAACGCGGGCGGCGCATGGGACAACGCCAAGAAGTTTGTTGAAAAAGGCAATTTCGGCGGCAAAGGCAGCGACACCCACAAAGCGGCAGTAATCGGCGACACAGTCGGCGACCCATTCAAAGACACCTCAGGACCTTCGCTCAACATTTTAATAAAACTTATGAGCATGGTATCGGTAGTGGTTGCAGGCGTAACATTGGCGTGGTCGTTGTTGTAAGAAAATTATAACACCGAATTAAACGAATAAAACAAATCTTATTCGTTCAATTCGGTGTTAAAAATTGTTGTGTTTTTCGTCCTATTTCAACTTTTCTGCCAAATCTTCCAACGCTTTTTTGTCTTGTTCTTTTAACGCGCCTCTAAGCGTAACTTGTTCTTCAATGATTTCAATATCCTTGAAATCCTTGAACGATTCTTTCATAATTCTTGCTGCTTGCGGTGCCCAAGAACCGTTTTCTATGAACGCCACTTTACGTTTTTGATAATTCTTAATTTTTAAATGGTGAATAAAATCTACCATCTTCGGGAATAATCCTCCGTCGTAAGTCGGCGAGGCAAGAACAAGGGTTGAATATTTAAAAGCATCTTCAATGCCCTCAGCCCAATCCTCTTCGCAAAGATTTGATACTGAAACTTTTACGCCCTTTTGCTTTAAGATTTCCTTTAAGTATTCTGCCGCCTGACCCGTATTGGAATGCATTGTGCAATAAGCGATAAAAACGCCCTGAGATTCAACGTCATATTTCGACCAAATGTCGTAAAGTCTTAACGCCTCTTTCAATTTTTCCCCTTCCAAAATCGGCCCATGCAACGGACAAATCGTCTCAATGTCAAGGGTTGCGGCTTTTTTCATAAGGTTCTGAACCTGCGCGCCGTATTTTCCGCAAATGTTGAAATAATAACGTCTTGCCTCACACGCCCAATCATCGGGTTCGGAATCGTAAACACCAAATTTTCCGAAACCGTCAGCCGAAAACAGCGTTTTTTGTTCAACGGCGTAAGTTACAATAACTTCTGGCCAATGAACCATCGGAGCGGTAAAAAATTTCAACGTTGTTGCCCCCAAACTCAGCTCTTCACCTTCTTTAACGGTTTTGATGTTGAGTTTCAATTCGGGAAAATAGAGCGGTAACATTTTTTGAGCCGCCGCCGAACAAACAACCGTTATTTCAGGATATTTTTTTGCAACATCTCCCAAAACGCTTGAATGGTCAGGTTCAACGTGTTGAACAACCAAGAAATCGGGTTTTCTGCCGTTTAATGCTTTGTTCAATTTTTCAAGCCAGTCTTCTTTTTTAGCCTTATCAACGGTATCCATTATTGCAATTTTCTCATCTTCATAAGATAAGAGTTGTAACACATACCGTCTTCCAACATATACTGCCCCTCGAACTGCGTTATTTCTTTATCGTCGCAGCCGATATAAATGATTTTTTTGTCCACTTTTATTATTTTTTTCGTTTTCCGTCTCCGCGCAAAGCGCGAATATAAAAATTTTCCGATTCCCTTTTTTTAAAAGGAACAAAAACCTCTCCCCTAACTTGCGTTTGCGCCTGAAACGATTTCGATAATTTCGTTCGTAATGGAGGCTTGACGTACCTTATTATATTGAAGATTAAGGTCTTTGATAAGTTCGGTTGCATTGTCGGTGGCTTTGTTCATAGCGGTCATACGCGCTCCTTGTTCGCCAGCAAAACTCTCCGCTACGGCACTGAACAACACCGTTTTAAGCCATTGAGGAATCAGATTTTCGATAATCGTTTGCTTGTCGGGCTCAAAAATGTAATCGCTTTTAAATTTTGATTTTTCCGCTTTAAAATTCAGCGGAAGAAAATCGTTTTCAACCGTATTTTGAACCGCCGGATTAACAAACTCGTTGTAAACCAATTTTATACAATCAAACTTTTTCTCCGAAAACAAATCCGTTACCTCCTGAACAATCCGTGCACAAGCCTGATATTCAACCTTGTCTACCGCCTCGTTACACGATTTAAAAACTTTATAACCGCCTTTGGAAAGTTGTTCCGTTATTTTCCGCCCGACGGTATAAAATTCCACGTCTAAATTTTTGCGGTTTGCAATGGCGACACACTGCTTGAAAACATTGCCGTTAAAACCGCCGCAAAGTCCTTTGTTTGAACTGACGGCGACAACAAGCACGGATTTTATCTGACGTTTTTGGACGAAGACGTTGTCGGTGTTTTCCTGCAACGTCTCGTTCAAAAGCGAAAGTATTTCCTGCATTTTGTTTTTGTACGGAACTATCTGAGAGGCAAAGGTTTGCGCTTTTCTCAATTTAGCCGCCGCCACCATCTTCATCGCCGAAGTTATCTGACGGGTGGAGGTAACGGAGGCTATTCGTCGCGTATTTCCTTTAAATTAGCCATAGACTATTTGTAATTTGCGGCAACGTCCTTTGCAACGGTTTCTATTGCCGAGGTTATTTGGTCGTTGATTGTGCCTTTTGACAACGGGTCTAAAATGTCCGCTTTGTGGGCAACTTCAAGTTTATCCAAAAATTCCTTTTCAAAATCCCTAACTTTGTTGAGCGGAACTTCTTTCATAAGATTGTGGGTTCCGCAATACAAAATCGCAATTTGTTGTTCTACACGGTACGGCGAATATTGAGGCTGTTTAAGGATTTCGACGTTACGCCGTCCCTTTTCCAAAACTGCCAGTGTTGCCGCATCCAAATCAGAACCGAATTTTGAGAACGCTTCCAATTCACGGAACTGTGCTTGGTCGAGTTTCAGAGTACCGGCAACCTTTTTCATGGCTTTGATTTGTGCGTTACCGCCGACCCTCGATACCGAAATTCCGACGTTGATTGCAGGCCTTACGCCCGCATTGAAAAGGTTGGATTCCAAGAAAATTTGACCGTCCGTAATCGAAATCACGTTAGTAGGGATATACGCCGAAACGTCGCCTGCCTGAGTCTCGATAATCGGTAACGCCGTCAGAGAACCGCCGCCTTTTACTAAATGTTTTATTGATTCGGGAACATCGTTCATCTGTTTTGCAACTTCATCGTTGTTGATGATTTTTGCTGCGCGTTCCAACAGCCTTGAATGCAGATAGAAAACATCGCCCGGATAAGCCTCACGTCCCGGCGGTCTGCGGAGCAGCAACGACACTTCACGGTAAGAAACCGCTTGTTTCGACAAGTCGTCATAAACGATTAACGCTGCACATCCCGTATCGCGGAAAAATTCTCCGACAGCCGCGCCTGCGTATGGAGCGTAATATTGTAGCGCTGCCGGTTCGCTCGCCGTTGCCGAAACGATAACCGTGTAAGGCATTGCGCCTTTTTCTTCCAACGTTTTAGCGAGTTGTGCAACGGTTGAACCTTTCTGACCGATTGCCACGTAAATACAATAAACGGGTCGCCTTTGTCGTAAAATTCTTTTTGGTTGATAATGGTATCAATTGCGATAGCGGATTTTCCGGTCTGACGGTCGCCGATAATCAACTCGCGCTGACCCCTTCCGATAGGAATCATTGCATCGATTGCTTTAAGACCCGTCTGCAACGGTTCGGTAACGGGCTGACGATAAATTACGCCCGGGGCTTTTCTTTCCAACGGCATGTTGTAAAGTTCGCCGGTAATTTCGCCTTTTCCGTCAAGGGGTTCGCCCAAGGTGTTTACAACGCGTCCCAAAAGACCTTCGCCGACATTGATTGAAGCGATTTGTTTAGTACGTTTTACCTGCGTTCCCTCGTGAATACCGTCCGAAGAACCTAAAAGCACCGCTCCGACGTTGTCCTCTTCGAGGTTTAAGACTATGCCTCTGACACCGTTTTCAAACTCAATCATTTCGCCCGCCTGAACGTTAGACAGACCGTATATAAGTGCCGTACCGTCAGCCACTTGCAAGACACTGCCGACTTCGTTAAGCGTTACGTCGGTATCTAAGCCCTGCAATTGTCTTTTTAAAATTTCCGATACTTCACCGGGTTTTATGGAAGCCATAGTTTAAATTATTTTAATTTTTCTTTTATTTTCTTTAACTGTGTTCTGATACTTGCATCGTAAACTGTATCGTCAATCTGAATTATAAGACCGCCGATAATTTTTTCATCGGTTTTTTCGGTCAGTTCCACGGTGGAGGTATTATCCTGATTTTTAACGATTAACGCTATTTTTTCAGCCGTATCTCCGCCGAGTTTTTGAGCCGAAGTAATAACGACTTTTTTAATGTTTTTGCATCTTGCGTAAAAACCGAGATAATTCATACAAATGATTTTCAAAAAATTTTCCCTTTTGTTTTTAACTAAAAGTTCAAAAAAACTTACCGTCAAATCGGAAAATTTCCCTTTGAAAACGCCGTTAAAAACCTTCACTTTGTCGGAAGGACTAACGACTGGGCTGTCCAAAAGGGCCTTGAAATCACTTTCCTGATTAAGACATCGAGCAAAAGAGCCATATCGCCGTTTACTTGTTCTTCCAAGTTTTTTTCGGCGGCAGTTTGCAGGAGTGCCTTTGCGTATCTGACCGATATTTTGCTGTCGTTCATAACTAATTCAGTGATATGTTTTTAACAAGTTCTTTGACGTAACCGTCTTGTTTTGCGCTTGAATCGAGTTCGCGGCGCAGGATTTTTTCGGCTATTTCCACCGAAAGGTCTGCAACTTTTGACGAAAGTTCTGCCATAGCGGCTTCTTTTTCGGCTGCTATTTCGCTTTTAGCGGCTGAAATAATTTTATCCGCCTCGGCTTTTGCTGCGCTTTGAGCCTCGCCGACGATTTTATCTTTCGCCTCTTTTGCCTCTCTGAGGATAGCCTCGCGCTCAGCTCTTGCCTGTTTTAAGATTTCCTCGTTTTCGGCGTTGAGTTTTTGCATTTGTTCCTTAGCCTTGTCGGCAGCCTCCAACGATTTGGAAATCTCGTCTTCCCTGTCTTGAAGCATTTTCAAGATGGGTTTCCATGCGAATTTTTTCAGTATTATGAGCAGAATACTGAACGAAAGAACCATCCAAAACAGCAGTCCGAAATCCGGAGTAACGAGATTCATATTTTTTTTAATTTTTTTTCGGTTTAACAAAAAACGTATTCCGTCTCTCCGCCAACCGCATTGCAGACGGAATACTCTTTTTCAACGTCGGGAAATTATCCGACAATAACCAACAGACAGCAAACGATTGCGAAGAATGCAACACCTTCCACCAAAGCGGCAGCGATAATCATATTGGAACGAATATCACCGACTGATTCGGGCTGTCTTGCGATAGCCTCCATAGCGGAAGCACCGATTTTACCGATACCTAATCCAGCACCGATTACTCCCAAACCTGCGCCGATACCTGCGCCGAATTTTGCCATAAAAGCCAAAGCCGCATCTTGGGGCATCGCATCAAGCAATGCGTTCAAAATAGTCAATAGTGTCATATCTGTATATATTTAAAAAATTAGTATTTTCTAATTTAAAATTAATTTATTGTCGGTTTTTCTTCGTGTTCTTCCGCTACTGCCATACTGAAATATATCGACGAAAGGAGCGTGAAGACATACGCCTGAATAAACGCCACCAAAAGTTCCAACGCCGACATAAAAACGGTGAACAAAATCGAAACCGTTGAAACGCCGTAACCTGCGCCCGCACTTTTAGCCCCGAAAAGGAAAATCAACGAGAAAAATCCCAACGCGATAATGTGTCCTGCGGTGATGTTAGCAAAAAGTCGCACCATAAGCACAATCGGTTTCGTGAACATTCCCATAATTTCGACAGCAGGCAAAATCGGAGGCATTTTAAGCCACCACGGAGTGCCTTTGGGCCAAAAAATATCAAGCCAATATTCTTTTTTACCGTTAATAGTCGTTATAACAAAAACGAACAACGCAAGCACGCAAGTTACTGCAATATTGCCTGTTACGTTTGCGCCGCCGGGCAGAATCGGAATCAAACCCAAAAGGTTGTTAATAAAAATGAAAAAGAAAACCGTCATAAGGAAAGGCATAAATTTATCGCCGTGTTTTTTGCCGAGCGAGGCGTAAGCGATGTCGTCGCGGACAAAAAGCACCACCATTTCCAATGCGTTGAAAAATCCATGCGGGGCTTTTCCTTTATTGTTTTCGTAATATTTTTTCATTTTAATAAAAATAAAACAAATCAAGCAGACCGAAAACAAAAGAGCGAAAACGTTTTTCGTTATCGAGAAGTCCCACGGACGGACTTCCTGTCCGTCTAAAACTTCAACCAATTTGCCTTTATATTGTTCTGACTGAGAAATTCTGAAACCTTCAAACTCTTCTTTTCCGTGGTGCAAGTTTGACGACGAAAAAAGGTGAAGACCGGTTTTTTCGCTGTAAACGATGCAAGGCAGCGACAGCGAAAGGTGGAAATCGCCGAAAGTTGCCAAATGCCATTCGTAAGCATCTCCGATATGCTCCATAATGAGTTCACCGGGTTCGAAAACTTCGTTTTCGCCGTTTTCTTGCGAAAAAGCGAATTGAGCCGAGAAAAAAATCAAAAGAAAAAGAGTTAATTTTTTCAGTAAATTCATAATTTACAACCTTTTAATATATGGTTAAAAGTTACCGTTTTCAATTCCCCTAAGTTAAAGATTTTTTAACCTATTAACCAAATAAAAATTAAATTTTTTTTCAGTTTTTTTAAATGTAAAGAGATAAGTTACTGTAAATCAGCAACGAAAAAATGTTTTAAGATACTCTTTTATTTTACCCTTTTCAGGCACTTCGTCCCTGCCGGAAGTACCCCAAGGATTACAACGCAAAATCCTAAACAAAGTAAGAAAACTCCCTTTTAAAACCCCGTGACCATCACAGCCTCAATGCAATACTGCGAACAAGTGGGACTATGACGGCACGAATCGGGCAGATAAGGCGAAATTACCACTCTGTAAAAATAAATGGGCAACAAAAACGCCTTTTTAATTATCAGTGCCGGTGTCATTGAGTTTTATAACGGATTTTTTAACGCTGACGGCTTTCAAAAAACATTCCCTGCAAAGAGGTTCATAAGTATCTTTTTCACCGAGACTTACGAGTTTTCTGTCTTTTGTTTTGCGGTGGGAAAACTGCGCAAGCGAGCCG
This sequence comes from Madoqua kirkii, assembly GCA_006408675.1. Taxonomy (NCBI): domain Eukaryota; kingdom Metazoa; phylum Chordata; class Mammalia; order Artiodactyla; family Bovidae; genus Madoqua; species Madoqua kirkii. The sequence goes on along the minus strand of SJYC01102550.1, from coordinate 5,609 downwards.
CAACGGGTACAAATTGCGTGAACTTTGGTAACATCGTCCGAAACTGCCATTAAATCGCCCATCGGACCGAAAGGCCGTCCCAAATAATCCATATCCAAACCCGCAACAATCACTCTGACACCCTCTTCCGCCAATTTTTTGCACACAATGGGCAACAACGAATCAAAAAACTGCGCCTCGTCTATTCCAACAACCTTAGCACCGTCCCAAAGGGCAAGAATATCCTCCGATTTGGAAACCGCCGTAGATTCCAACAAATTCTTATCATGAGAAACAACGTCTTTGATAGAATATCTCGAATCAGTTACGGGCTTGAAAATCATAGTTTTAAGCCCTGCTATCTTGGCTCTTTTCAAACGGCGGATTAACTCCTCCGTTTTACCAGAAAACATAGAACCTGTTACAACTTCTATGCTGCCCGAATGAAGTGATGACTCCAAAAACATTTTTTTTAAGACTTTTTTAACAAAAATTCTGCGTAATTTAAGTCCTCAAAGGTAGTAATTTTTATGTTTTGTTTTCCTCCTTCGACAAGATTTATTTTTTCGCCGAAAGTTTCCACAACTGTTGCATCGTCTGTAAAACTCTCGTTATAAGAAAGTTGATAGGCTTTTTTTAAAGTATCGGTTGAAAACACCTGAGGAGTTTGCACAAGTTTTATTTTATTTCTGTCCAACGGTTTGTTAGTGTTTTCTCCGTTTAAAATTCTTACGCTTTCAGGCGGTTGAATACACGGAACAGCATTCCCGTTAAAGCAGCCTGAGCGTATGCAGAGGCTATTACGTGAATATCAACCAAAGGTCTTACTCCATCGTGAACTCCCGTTAAATCAACATCTTGCGGCACTTTACTTAAAGCATTTTTTACGGAATGAAATCTCTCTTGTCCGCCTTTAACAAGAACGCAACGCCCTTCGGGAACAAAACCGTAAGAAATCTTTTTCCATACCTCAAAATAAAGTTCGGGAAGGGAAATAAAAATTTCTATTTCGGGGTCAAATTGCAAAAACTTGTTCACCGTTCTGCACAAAACAGGCACACCTGCCAATGGGAGAAATTGTTTGGGCAATTCCGTCCCCATTCTCAGTCCCCGTCCTCCGGCAACTATAATAACAGCCCGTTTCATTTCGCAAGACGGTTTTTAACCAAAGGTGCTAATTTTTCGTTCAAAGAGTTTAAAAATACATCGTAATTTATATCTTTCTTTTCAAAAGCGGCAAGTTCCAAAACGGCAAGAGTTTCTGCTCCGCTGACTATCGGAATTACCAAAAGATATTTCGGCGTACCCGTTCCTAAACCCGAAACAACACGGATATAATCCTGAGGAATATTGTCGATAAGAAGTATTTTTTTGTCTTTGGCAACCTGACCGGGGATACCCTCCCCTATTTCAAAAGTTCTGTCAGTTTTGTCGGTGTAATAAGCGTATGTGCCGACAATGGAAAATTTTTCGTTTTCAAAAGCGTATGCAATGCCTTGAACAATGTCGAAATTTTTAGAAATATTTATCAAAAGTTTGTCGAAAAAACTTCCCGTTTCGGTTTCGGTTTCAAGACCTTCGGCTATAACTTCAACTTTTTCCGCAATAAATTTCTTTTCTTGTTCCGCCTTTTTCTTTTGGTCTTCCTTAGCTTTTTTTTCCTGCTCTTTACGTATTCTTTCCTGAGTTTCGTTGTCGCTGTGGGCTATAACCGTTTTCTCGAACCCGCCCGCATGTTGAAACATCTTTCTGGTATAAACAAACACAAATATCGCAGCCGCTGCCGAAACAAAGAAAAAATCCTTATTTCCTGAGCCAAAGTCAATGCCTTAAACGATAGGTATGAAAACGAAGTCGAACAGACAAAAATACATACCGCCAAATAAACAATCAAAAATGCACTGATTTGCCGTCTTCCTTTCTCAAATAATTTCATAATAATTACTCTTTTAGTTTTTGTAAATAAGCGGTTATTTCTTCCGAGGTTAAAACTAAATCAACATTTGCGGCCTTTAACGCTGCCAAAGGCATTGTTTTAACCTGAGATTCTTCGGGCGACTGAACTATTACCTCCGCACCGTTGTCTTTCATGGCTTTAATGCCCGCTGCCCCGTCTTTGTTAGCCCCCGACAACAAAACTCCTACACATTTTGAGCCAAAACTCTTGGCAGCCGAACAAAAAGTAATGTCAATCGAAGGACGCGAATGATTTACAACCTCTTCCGTAGAAAGCGAAACCGTATTGTTTTTGTTAAGATACATATGGTAATTGGCAGGGGCAAGATAAACGTGTCCGCCCGAAATTTGCTCTCTGTCGCAAGGCTCGGAAACGGGCAAAGAAGATTTCAGCCTTAAAGCCTCCACAAAACCCGTTCTGACATGTTTCAAGCGGTGAAGACACAAAAACAACGGAAACGGATACGTTTTAGGCAATGCAGCCAAAACATTAGTTACAATGGGAAAACTCCCTGCCGAACCGCCGATTACAACATATAACATTTTTTTCACACCTTTTTAAATATGTTTTCGGTTTTGGAAACGGGCAAAAATTTTACCGCATTATCCAAACCCTTCAACGTTTCTCCTATTCCGATTATCAAATAACCGCCCGGCAACAAAGCACGGTGGATTTTTTCAAGAGCAGTTTTCCTTGCAACATTGCTGTATGTTAAGGCTCTGTTGCGGAAAAGAACGAGATTAAAACCGTTGTCAGGAGAATCGTCCCGAATAAGATTGCGTCTTAAAAAAATTACTCTGTCGGAAAGTTTTTTATCAAGTACGAAATCTTTTTCGTTTCTTACAAAATATTTTTCCAAATCTTGATTTTTGCCGCCGTAACGTGAAAAATTATCAAGACTGATTTCCATTTTTTTAGGTTCTACATTGCCGGATACACATCTGTCTAAAACGGTTTGTGAAGTTGCCGTTGCATAAACGGCAGATTTCAGCAAAAGAGCGTTTTTATCTAAAAGTATAAGCAAAGTATTCAGTTCGTCATCGCCGCCGATGTCGGGGACCCAAATTTTAATTAAAGTTTCCGTCCGCAATTTCTCGAAAACGTTTTGTTGCAATTCTTTCCACATTTGAGGGTCGCGGAACATTTCGGTAGTGGTACTTTGATTTTTGATAAGAAAAATTCAGGATAATTTTTATCCTGCATAAGTTTTTCTATCAAAACCGAAACCGAAAAAAATCCTTGCATAAACATAAACCTTTCAATCCTATGACAAAGTATTTGCGGGTCATAATCAATAAGTTCGATATTTGTTACCGTTCTTACCGCACTTACTATCCGCATAAATTCTTCATCGGTAATGTTTACGTTTTCTTCCATTAAAGCGAAAGTTTTTTCTGATAAATTAAACCCTTTTTTTCGTATTTTGCACTCACGGGTCCTAAAATGCTTTCGTGAACTCCCAACAACAAAACTCCGTCTGGATTAAGATAATCCCAAAATTCGTTGAAAAGTTTGTTTTGTAAAAACTGGTTAAAATAAATTAAAACGTTTCTGCAAAAAATTATATCATACTTTTGTCCGAAAGGATTTACCCCCGATACAAGATTGTGTTTCTTAAAAACTGTTTTTTTCAACAAAAAAGATTTCACGCCGAACAAATCCTCGGAAGGTTTTAAATCCAAATATTTTTCCGGCGGAACGGAAATATTTTCATCCCAGTTATAAGGATTAACACAAAGAGCCTTTTTGTAGTTGCTCAAATAATCGGCTGCGTTGCGATAACTGTAAACGCCTTTTTCGGCAATTTTCAAAACGTCTGCATTAATGTCCGAGGCGTAAATTTCCGCTTTGTCGAAAAGCCCCGATTCGTAAAGCATAATTTCCATCGAATAAACTTCCATTCCCGTAGAACAACCTGCATGCCAAATAGTTAATTTCTTTTTGGAATGGAGTTTGGGCAAAAGTCTGTATTTAATTGTTTGCCAAACCGACGGGTCGCGGAAAATTTCAGTAGTATTTACCGTAACGTCTTTTACAACTTTTTCCAAAAAATCGCTGTCAATTTTAACGGCATTTATTAAAGTGTAAATGTCAATTTTATTATCTAACAAGACTTTTTCCACCCGGCGCATAAAAGATTTTAAGGAATAATTGCTGAAATCGTAGCCGCCGCAATCATTCAGGGCTTTAATCAAAAGTTTTATGTCACCTTCGTCAAACATCGCTGCCGATTTTTCTGAGTTTCAAAGTAACGGAATTTTTCCTTTCCGTGCAAATTTTTTTACAAGTTTTTTTCTTAGTAAAGTATTTTGTTGGTTTGGATGTCGAAATTTATCATTTCCGTTCCCGTTCCCGAAATTCCGAAAGATTCAATCCATTGCATTTTAGAAAGTTCTACGGGAAGTTCGGGTATTCTGTTGCGACAAAGATTTATATCTTTGATATTAACGAGTTTAGTCATTTGAGGGGGAACTTTCGAGATTTGATTTCCTTCCAAAGAAAGATATTGTAAATTAACAAGTTCGCACAATTGAACCGGCCAAACAGAAATTTTGTTTTCGCCCAAAAGCAAATGCGTTAAAAGCGGCAAACGGGTAACGGTAGCCGGAATTTCCGAGATTCCTGTTTTGTTCATCGAAAGTACTTTCAACGAACTTATCGACAAAATAATATCGTTGATACTGCCGATTTGACAACCGTCAAGATAAAGAATCGAAAGTTTTTTCAAATTTTTCAATTCTTCGGGCAAAACGGTAATTTTACAAGAAGACAAATCCAAAAATTCCAAATTCTGCACTCCGCCTATCTGTGCCGGCAAAGAAGAAATGTTGTTGAAAGAAAGAGAAAGTTTTTTCAACTTTTTCAGTTTCGTAATTTCGGGTTTTAAAACCGATAACGAATTTTTCGAAAAGTTTAAAACTTCCAAATTATTAAGTGTAAAAATTTCGTCGGGAATTAAAGTAATTCTGTTGTTACCTAACGATAAAACCCTCAAATTCTTTAAATTACCTATCGAAGAAGAAATTGAAGAAAGCGAATTTCCGTCCGCATAAATTACTTGAAGATTTTTAAGCGAAAACAACGCCTGAGGCAAAGAAGTAAGTTTGTTGTTTTGAAGACAAATCATTTGCAAATTTTCAAAAGCAACAATGCTTTCGTCTAATTTCACAAGATTTTTTCCGCTCAAATCCAACACAACAACGTTTTGAGGTTCTTGCAAGGCCTCTTCCATTGAGAGAAAAACTTTTTGTTTCCTTAAATCGTTTTCACTCAAAAGTTGGGCATTAACACACAAAAACGCCGTTAAAAACAATAATGTAAAAAAAAGACGTTTCATTTGTTTAAGTTTTAGAGTTTAAAAACAAAAACAACAAATTTAATGCCTATTTTGAATACTTTTTCAAAGCCTTTTCCAAATCTTCGATACTCTGTTTTTTGAGAATCGAAACATTAAGTTTGTCAATCGTTTTAACGGTTTGTTTTTTGGTTTTCGGGTCAAGACCTTTTATTGTAACGGTCAAAAATTTCTGCAATCCGAACAAACTCGTTGAAAAAGAATAACTTTCAATAGTTTTCTTTAAAATTCCGTACTGACGGTATTTCCTAAAAAGCGGATAAGCCGTAACACAACGGATTTCCAATGGGTCTTTTTCGTCGTTGAAATAAAAATAAC
>SJYC01102549.1:0-14384 GCA_006408675.1 Madoqua kirkii | reverse complement strand
GGGAAGATGCTCAGGAACAGGGGGTGTCCTGAGGCTCGATCCTGCCGAAGCCTCCTTCCTCATGACCTTTGCCGTGGGCAGAGTTCCTCACGCTGGCTCCCGGCAGGGCAAGACCTCGAGACAGTTTGTGGAGGCACCTGTGACCTCGCGGGACCTCACCTCTGCTGGATTCCAGTGAACCCAGCTCCTGATGGTCCACGCGTGCTAGTCCGGCGGGGCTGTGTGGGCACCTGCTCCCCAGCTGGCCACTTGGGTCCAGCAGTGGCCGTGGCAGCTGCCCGGGCCCCCTGCCTGGGCTGACCCACTGCCCCAGCCCTCTTCAGGGCAGTGGGCCTGGCACCGTTACACTGTGGTTACGAGAGAGTGAGTGTCAGGGACACATTCCTCCGCAGGATTTGGGGAACTTTTCACCATGATGGATGGTTTCCAGAGTCCTCGATGAAACACACGCCCAGGTCTGGAGATGAGGAAACGGAAGATGACCTGGGCCCTGCAGGCTTCTCGGTCCAAGAAAAACATCTCAAGGAGGAGCGTCTCCTTCACGTTGTGGAATCCTGCCCTCCTGGGGGAGAGGACAGAGAAAGCCTCAGTTCAGTTCAGTCGCTCAGTCGTGTCCGACTCTTTGCAGCCCATGGACTGTAGCACGCCAGGCCTCCCTGTCCATCACCAACTCCCAGAGTTCACTCAAACTCATGTCCATCGAATCGGTGATGCCGTCCAACCGTCTCATCCTCTGTCGTCCCCTTCTCCTCCTGCCCTCAATCTTTCCCAGCATCAGGGGCTTTTCTAATGAGTCAGTTCTTTGCATCCGGTGGCCAAAGGACTGGAGTTTCAGCTTCAGCATCAGTCCTTCCAATGAATATTCAGGACTGATCTCCTTTAGGATGGACTAGTTGGATCTCCCTGCAGTCCAAGGGACTCTCAAGAGTCTTCTCCAACACCACAGTTCAAAAGCATCAGTTCTTTGGTGCTCAGCTTTCTTCACAGTCCAGCTCTCACATCCATACATGACCACAAGGAAAAACCATAGCCTTGACTAGACGGACTTTTGTTGGCAAAGTAATGTCTCTGCTTTTGAATACGGTGTCTAGGCTGGTGCCAGTTAGCCTTGGCTGTGTGACCACGTCTGGCCAGTAGGTTGGTGGAGGTGGTGTCTCTTCCAGGCAGGATTGCAGGTGCCGTGAGAAGGGCCTGTGTGGAGCCTGGGGGTGGGAGTGGGGGGTGGGGGCTTCTCTGTGCTGCCTGCGGTGGCTGGGGTCTTCAGCCCATTCACCCCTGGGTTAGGCCCCAGCTCTTCTGGACTGGCTTGTCAGGCTTTATATGCACGTCCTAAAACTAACAGTATTCCTGATCCGTAAGAGCCTTCTTCATTCCTCCCATAGAGTAAGTAAACTGTGCGTCCTTTTTCTGGCCTTTCCTCCTGGTTTGCTTCTGAAATGTCACCTGCTGATGGATGAAACCAGGCTTCCGAGGCTTAAATGACCTTCCCTGTCAAGTCTGTGCACTGTGAAACGCACTCAGTTTGTGGAACTTGGTTATTTAGTTTGTCCTGAGGAAACGAGTGTTATGTCAAGCAAAAAATCCAAAATGATTAGAGCAAACTCAGTGGTCTCTTACAGCGGAAAACGCCTCCAGAAAATCGACTGATCCTTGCGCGGTGTGTGTGCAGGAATTCTGTTCCCTCAACTCTTACCAAGGGAGCTCTCAAGTTGGAGAGAAGGAAGAAAATACACCACTTACTCTGAAATGCGTTTTTTTTCTTTTCCAGGGGAAAATTTAGCAGCTCTAATGGTTGTGCTGCTTTTTGTAAGAATTTTTTTCAAGGTATAATACATTAGACTTACCAGAAGCTTCCTGCCACAGTGAGTCTGCATAAGGAAGCGATGATTCTTATTTTATGTAATTCTCAGCTGGAGTGAGGGCCGGGCTGAGGGGAGGAAGTGGGGTCTAGGATCATAGGAAAGAGTTTACTGAGCTCAGGTGTCCTGACATTTGCATCTCATGAAATTTCCCTTCCTGCTTCAGGGAGAAATGATTTTAAAGTACAAGAAAAGTCAATACATATTTAAAAGTGAGGTTTTTTTTTTTTTTTTTTAAAGCCCTGAACTGCTATTTGGGGTTGAATTATTGGATGACTCTTTTTCAAAAGCCAAAATTCCCCGGTCAAGGGCAATTTGCTTTCTCTGAAGTGCTTTATGTGAAGGTAAGAGGCACGTAGATACTAAAACCTCTGAGAATACGGGAGACGGGAGTGTGGATGACGACAGGTGCTTGCTTTGGCCCTGGTCGGGTGCAGGTGTGGAAAGTGCTGGCACTGTCCTGGAGGTGCTTCTGCCTCCTGGCCGCTGGTCATCAGGGCGAAGGCCCCGGGGCAGGGAGCTCCTGACCTCCGGTGTGCATGTGGGCTGCCCCCGACCAGCAGGTGCCTTTGCCTCCAGGGAAGCTCAGAGAGCAGAGAGAGTTGTTTCTGATGCACGGGGGGTGGAGGGGGGGGGGGCGCCTGGGAAGGGCTGTGGTTCTGTAGGGCCAGCCTCACCCTTTACCTGGGCGGGGGCTGGCCTCCCTGGGGAGGCTTGGGCGCAGCAGACTAGTGAGGGAGCAGGTGCATTCCGGTGGGGGAGGAGCTGAGCACCCTCCGAGGAATCCGGTGGAGCATGACTCGCCCCTAGGACAGACCATGTACAGTGACGTGGACGGACCTAGAGACGATCGTAGTAAGGGAAGAATGTCAGGCAGAGAAAGACAAATTCCATGTGACATCACGCACATGTCCTAAGTTGTGACATGAGTGAGTAACAGACTGGATTCATTATCTTAGATTCATAATTTATAAATCTAAAGAATAGTAAAAATGAACCTGTTTATCAAACAGAAACAGACTCGGAGTGATAGAGAGCCAGCTTATGGTTGCCAAAAGGGAACGCTAGAGGGGGATAAATTAGGATTAAGGGATTATGTGGCTGACAGAGGCACATGATAATATGTGAAATAGATAAACAAGGGGCTTCACGTATAGCCCAGGGGACTACAGGGCTTCCCACGTGGTGCTAGAGGTAAAGAACCCACCTGCTAATGCAGGAGACAGAAAGAGACGGGCGTTCGGTCCCTGGGTGGGGACGATTCCCCTAGGGGAGGGCATGGCAACCTGTACTCTTGCCTGGAGAATCCCCTGGACAGAGGAACCTGTTAGGCCACAGTCCGGGGGCCCCAAAGAGTCGGACACACCTGAATCAACCTGGCACAGGAGGAAATGGTATCAAATCCTGTAATAACCCACAATGGGAAGAGTAAGCACAGATACAGACACACACGTGTGCCTGGACCTCTCTGCCGCACACCCAGAGCTGGCACAGTACTGCCAGTCAACTCTGCTCCCATTAAAAACGAAGAGTCGAACGTCACAGGCTCACCCACTGGAAGCTGCTGACCCCCTTTTCCTTTGCGGTGTTTGCTTCACTTAAGGGCTTGTGATCTCGCCCAGCCCAGCCCCTCTCCCCGCTAGAGAGCCACCAGACATGAAATCCGGCTGCCCCCCCGGGCCCGTGGGCTGTGGCTGGCCTCGCAGGCCGCAGGCCTCGGTGGGTAGGGAAGGAGGGTGGGCGGTTCCGCTCAGACGGGAGGGTGCTGGAGAGGGGGCTGGGGTGGCTGGAGGGCCCTGAGGGAGAGGGGGCAGAGCTGTGGGCACACGGAGGGCGGCCTCTGCAGACCCTGGCCTGCTGGGGACCTTCCGGCAGACCGGGTGCTGCATTGTGGAGGTGCCCTTGGGCGGCCCCGGGGCCACGGGCGCAGCTCCTACGGCCCAGCAGCCTCTGCTGTCTCCCTCCAGAGCGGAACCTGGCCTGTGCTCGGCCCCGAGAAAGGCGGGGGCTCTGTATGCCACCCTGGACCTTCTGGCCTCGTCTAGAGTCAGGGACACAGTGCCTTCCCCGAGCTCGAGCTCCGTCCAGCTGGGGCCCACCTGCGGTCAGCCAAACAAGGCAGCAGCGTGCGCTCTGGCCTCCCGGGCCGCCTCCCAGCGGTGAGGCAGTAGAATGAGAATGAAGGCAGAAAGCAGCCTGGCTGGTCGTCTGGCCCCCATTCTTCAAGCAGCTGTTTAATCGTAGCAGCCGTTTTGTTCTCCAGCGTCAGTGGGTGAGAAGCATGCCCGGGTCTGCGTCCCTCAGGGCGTCTAGGTTGGTTATTCCCATTTTCAGTTTCAATGCAGCATTCACGCTTTTATTTGAACAGCAGTGCTGCTCTCTGCCCTCGGCAGAGGGCCGCCCGTGGCAGGCGGTGGAGGGCCCTGACCCACCGCAGACCCAGCTGCGCTGGAGCCATTAGCAAGTCAAACAGTGAGCTCCCGTGAACCCCCAGCTCTTGTGTGTGTCTGGAGTAACTCTGTGTGTTCCGTGCAAAAGCAATCACCAGGGCTGGAGCGTGGCTTTTCCAGCTGCCCTGGGGTCGGGGCTGTGAGAGCCGGGTGTCCTGGGCAGGAAACAGCGCGAGTCCGCTGGCTCCTGCCCCAGCGGGCTGGGGTCCTTCCCGATCGGGGGCTCCTTTGTGTGTTGTGAGCAGCTGCTCTGTTTGCACCAGGCCAGGGCTTGGCTGGTCCCCTCTTCAGGTCCTCCCTGCTCAGGCCCCACCCAGGAGGCAGTGGATCGGCCGGCCAGCCACCCGAGCGCGGGGCCCCAGGAGCCGGTGGGCCAATGCAGTCACGGTTGCAGGGACCTGTGCTTCAAGCCTGCGGACTCATGTCTCCGCTGTTCACTTTGGAGCAAATGTTGGGCTGGACTCAAAATTAATTGGGACGTTTTGGGAGAAGTTTGGACTGGGGATTCTGGGGGCTGTGATGGGCTCCTAGTCAATGACTGACCTGCGCACTAGTCTGCCTTCTTGGGGCCTTCTGCATGTCCTGGCTCAGAGGCTGGGCTGTGGGGCTCCAGGGGGCTGGTGCTTGTGTTTCGCAGTGGGAGGAGGTGTGGGAAGCCGGCCGTGGCTGGGGCTGCCTCTGGGGAGGGACCCAGCAGATGTCGTCCCAGGGCAGTGGTGACCGCTAGATGGCCAGGGAAGGGCAGCCTCTGGGATGTCGCGTAGCTTGTGTCCTCCCCCTCCTGGTGGCGGAAAACGGGCAGTCTGCTAGCCCTGCCCCCAGGGCCGCGTGGTTCTGTGCCTGGAGGAGGGAGCGTGGTACCTTCCCCCTGCGAGAATGGCACTGGCGTGAAACCTGGACAAGTACGGCTTTACTGCTCTTTAGCAGGGTAACAGCTGAACTCTTCAAGTAGAGTTTCTAGAATTTAGAGTTTCAGTATATTCAGAAGTAAAGTCTTATTTCATTTTTGCACCAGGAAACTGATTACAGTTATGTGACTGTCTTAACGACGACCGATCATACATTCTAGCACCGAGCCCTCTCTTGACATAGTTCCCATCTCTGAGCTCAGGTTTATGATTTTGTCAGTGACAATGATCAGTCCTTATGTACCTTAAGGAAACGCAAAATATAGCATCTTAGGATCCACCTTATTAACACCGATCTTTGCTGGCCTGGTCAGAGGTGCTTACCACACACCCGTCTCCCTTAACCACAAGCCCCACTTAGCCAGCACGTCAGGGTCTGTGGCTTTTTGAACGATCTTTAACTTTTGCCCAGTCACCAATGTAGCATGGTGGTCTAGAGCGGAGACTCTGGGGTTAGATTCTTCCGGTTCACACTTGTCCCTGCCCAGCCGCGACACGTGGCCATGGCAGGCTTTCGTCTGTACCTCCAATCTATGATATGACTTGTGTAGTGCGGTTACGCTAATACTTGTGACTCAAAGCCTTACTGTGAGGATAAAGTGAAGTAACACAGAGTACTCAGGCCAGTGTCCAACATGGCGAGAACTTAATAATAAATCTTATTAGGACGGGGGTCAAAACTCCCCATCATACATACGATTCTCTAGACTGACGTCTGAAAACTCAAAGCTTGGAGGTGAGCCCAGCAACCGCAGAGATTGCTACCGCGTTCCCACACCTGGGGGTGGCTGACGGGGCTTGGACTGACTGCTGAGAACAGTTACGAGAGCCGGAGGAGAAATCTGGAAATGCCATCTGAAAGCACGGGGGACCTGTCAGGGTCCAGGGGAGGACCGAGGCTCAGAACGGTGAACCTGCGGCCTGGGGCCGCTTTGACCTGGGGGTGTCTGCAGCTTCTGAGCGTGTGGTTGCAGCTGCTGGGAAGAAGCCAGGCAAGTTTTCACCAGGTGCTGCGAGCGGGAAACCGAAGCGTAAAGTCCAGTTTTGATAGTGGAAGGATCAAGTCATGATCTGCAGGACAAGCATGAAAGAGTTGTGTGAAAGTATCGAATGAAACTATGGGGACTTCCCAGGTGGGGCTAGTGGTAAAGAACCCACCTGCCAGGAGGCATAGAAACGGGTTCAGTCCCCGGGTCGGGAAGATCCCCTGGAGAAGGGCATGGCCACCCGCTCCAGTGTTCCTGCCTGGGAAATCCCATGGGCAGAGGAGCCTGGTGGGCTACAGTCCATGGGGTTGCACAGAGTCGGAACACACAATAAATCTAGGAGATGGCACAAAGGGAGTCAGAAAGAGTTAGGACAGAGAGAGAGCCAACAATTGAACCTCCCTGGCGGCTTGGAGCGTAAAGCGTCTGCGTACAATGTGGGCAACCAGGTTTGATCCCTGGCTCGGGAAGATCCCTTGGAGAAGGAAATGACAATCCATTCCAGTATTCCTGCATGGAAAATCCTCTGGACGGAGGAGCCTGGTAGGCTACAGTCCATGGACTCGCAAAGACACAACTGAGAGACTTCACGTTTACTTTCAGAAAGCCAGCAGTGGGGCTGTTCATTCATTCCAGATAGATCTGCCACCCTGGGCTTTGGGGTGAGACCTGAAATGTTTACAACTCAAGCAAAAGAGAAAGCAGAAGGAGGAGTCCACGTAGACTAGCTTTCAGCCACCTCAGCCTCTGACTGGATATCAGATGACCGACGAGACCACCTAAAGAAGAGGAAAGGACGCACTCTGCAAAGGAAACTACATCACTACAATGCTCTCTGCTGTTTTCTCATGTGCAGAATTTTACATCTCAGGGAAAAACACGTACACAGAGCAGCCAGCGTATAAGGAGATAAGACATAATGAAAAATCAGAAAAACGGAAGGCAAAGCAGATATGCGTGGTATCCAGGAAACAGAATGTTCAGAAATGAAATAGCATTATCAGATGCAGAATTTAGAAGAGCCACACTTAATGTCTTAACATGAATAAAAGATAGGAATGAAAAAATTGACACAGGGTTAGGAACTATTAAAAAAAGAAAAAAGAAAATGATTAATTCCAGAACCAGGATGTCCAGTAAGTGCAATTAACCATCAGTGGTTGAGTTTAACAGTACATCAGACACGTGAGGAAAGGACCAGTAACCCCAAGAGCAGGTCAGAAGAACACATCCAGGCTGAGTCACTGAGAGACAAAAGGGTGGAAAAAAGTCATTCCCAAAGTGGCAAAATATTAGGAGGAGCTATAGGAGAAAGGGAGGAAAGAATGGTTGAATATTGGCACTTCCTCATGGCTGAGGAGATAATATTATGAAATGGGGCTCAAGAGACAAGAGTGGAGATGATAAACGTTATCAAACAGGATAAATATAAATACAACCACAATCAAGCACAGCATAGCAAAACTGCCAAAATAAAAAAAGAGAAAAACCTTAAAAGGAGCCAAAGACAACCTCCCCTCCCAATACACGACCTACAGAGAGCCAACGGCAAGATGGACAGCGGACACTAAACAGACTGAGGAGACTCAGGTAGCAGCAAGAAGTAAAGCCGAATGTGCTCAAGGAAAACAGCTGCCTCCTAGACTTCCATAAGCTGTGACAACATCTGAACAATGAAGGCAAATAAAGATTTTAAGAGAAGTCAGAAATCAACAGACACAACAGTGGAAGAAATGCAAACTGTTATTATATAAGCAGAAAAAAAGGATCCCAGGTGGGAGTCTGGGGATGCAGAAAGGACTTACGAGCAAACAAAGCAATATTTTAGAAACTGCAAGTAGAGCTACCGTATGATCCAGCAGTCTCACTGCTGGGCGTATATCTGTAGAGGACAAACATTCTAATTCAAAAATATCCGTGCATGCCAGTGTTCACAGCAGCGCTATTTACAGTATCCAAGACATGGAACCAACCTAAATGCCCACTGACAGATGAATGGATAAAGCAGATGTGATATATATATATACATACATACATACATACATATGTTCAGTGGAATATTACTCGGCCATAAACAATGAAATAATGGCATTTGCATCAACATAGTAGAGATTATTGTACTATGTGAAGAAAGTCAGAAAGAGAAAGATACATACCATATGATATCACTTATATGTGATATCTAAAACATGACACAAAATGAACCTATCTGCAAAACAGAAACAGACTCACAGACATAGAGAAGACACTTGTGGTTGCCAAGGGAGGGAGTGGGGAAGGAAGGGCTGAGAGTGTGGTCACTGAGCAGATGTAAGAGTTTTATGTGTAGGGTGGGCAGACAAGAAGGTCCTCCTGGGGAGCGCAGAGAATTATAGACAACATCCTATGATGAGCTATCAGGAAAAAGAACACACAAGCGAATGTATAGACGTGTATAAGAGAATCACCTTGCCTTACAGCAGAAATTAACACCACATTGTAAATTAACTATACTTCAGTTAAAAAATGTGGTTTGTTTATGACCAAAACTCATGCCTCAGACTCCGCTGTTGAACCTCCTGTTGGAAACACCAGTGTTGATGGACATTTAGGTTGCTTCCATGTCTTGGCTATTGTAAATAGTGCAGCTATGAATACAGGGGTATGTGTAACTTTTTGAATTAGGATTTTGTCTGACTATCTTCCCAGGAGTGGGATTGCTGGATCATATGGTAATTCTATACTTAGTTTTTTTTTTTGAGGAACCTCCATACTGCTCTCCATAGCGACTACATCAATTTCTATTCCCATCAACATTGCAGAAGGGTTCCCTTTCCACCACGTCCTCTCCAGCACTTATATTAGCAGTGTGAGGCGGTTTAGATTTGCATTTCTCTAATAAAAAGCCATGGCAAGCCTAGACATATCAAACCTAGTACATTAAGAAGCAGACACATCACTTTTCTGACAAAGGTCCATCTAGTCAGAGCTGTGGTTTTCCCAGTGGTCATTTACAGATGTGAGAATTGGGCCATAAAGAAGGCTGAGCACCAAAGAACTGATGCTTTCAAACTGTGGTGTTGGAGAAGACCCCTGAGAGTCCCTTGGACTGCAAGGAGATCCAACCAGTTCATCCTAAAGGAAATCAATTCTGAATATTCACTGGAAGGGCTGATGCTGAAGCTGAAACTCCAATCCTTTGGTCACTTGATGCGAAGAGCTGACTCATTGGAAAAGACCCTAATGCTGGGAAAGATGGAAGGCAAAAGGAGAAAGGGGTGACAGAGGATGAGATGGCTGGATGGGATCACCGACTCACTGGACATGTCCGAACAAACTCCGGGAGACAGTGGAGAACAGGTTGACCTGGCGTGCTACAGTCCATAGGGTGGCAAAGATGTGGACATGACTTAGTGGCTGAACAGCAGCAATAATTACTTTAATGATGCTGAGTTGAGCATGTTTTCATGTGCCTTTTGGCCATTTGTATATTTTCTCTGGAGGAATGTCTACTTAGGAAGGACAGTTTTTACTTTTAATAATCTTAAATTTATTCACACATGTTAGATAAATGCCTGTATTCCGTTTCCAGTATGAGGTTTTGGAGTTTTAAATAATAAATTTATTGGGTAATTCTGGGTAGCTGAGGCAATGTTCACTGCATAAATTGAAAACATTCAATATATCCCTGTGTGCCCCCAAGAAAAGTAAAGAAGAATAAGAAGCAAAGCTATGCAAAACCAGTGTCCTCAGCATAACTAGAAGACAGAGAGGGGTCGACTGTCAAAACCCCCATAATTAGGAAAAGAATCCCTGAATGCAGTGAGCTGATTCCCATGCTCTGCATGCCTTTGCAAAGAGTAAGCGCAGCTCGCGGAGCAGCAGGACCTGGTGGTGGGTCTGGACTTGATCTAAAGCCACTGCTGGAAAGAGAAAGTCACTCTCAGTGACTCAGTGTGAAAATGCAAAGTACTTGCGGCAGAGTAGAGCCCTAAAAGTGTGCCCTGGACGTGCAGAAGCAGCCTTGAGGGGTAAATGCTCTGGGAAGGTGAGGGGTTAACAGAAGGAGAGGTGCCCCATGAATACGGCACACGAAGGGAGAAGGAAGTCGAGGGAATGCGGCTCCTGCGTGAAAAAAATAAGTAAAAGCGCATGCGCTCCTTTCTCCACAAAGAGAAAGCAATCCGTTCAGCAGGGCCCGCACTTCACCACACTGACAGCAAGCAAGAGGCAGCTAGGCGTCTTGTAAACCCCTCTAAACCTTCACCCCTGGCTTCATAAATGCGGAGGCACAGACTGTCTGTACAGAGCTACTGGAAAAAGGAAATAAAACAGGGGACTTCAAACAATCAATGAAAATGAGACCAGCTAAAACCATATGAGCAAAGATAAGCTCCAGAACAAAAATGAAGACTGTCATATCTGCCAAAATAAACACAATAGAAGTAAAGAGCAAAGAAAACACATCAGTTAGATGACAAGACAGCAAACAGTCTGTACAGCAATTAGGAGTTTCAAATACTGTGCTATTTCAACAAGTGGTGCTGGGGCAACTGGATGTCCATGTGCATGAAGGCACATTTAGGCCTTTGTCACATCATTTACAACAATTAATCTGAAATGGATCACAGAGCTGAATGTCAGATCTAAAATTACAGGAGTTTTGAAAGAAAATTTTAAGGGAAGTGTGTTCATGACCTTGGGTTAGGCAGAGATTTCTTGGATAAAATGCCATGCACACACCCTATGAAAGAGGAAATCAAAGTTGGGCTTTATTTAATAAAGTCACCTCCAGCACACCAGCAAGTAAACACACACACCGCAGTGGCGCGAGGGCAGCAGATGAAACAAGCATCGCCCGGCGTGAAGACGGAGGAAGACCCCGCCGGGCTGGTGGCGAGGGCAGCGCGGCCACTGCTTTGGAACATGGTTTGCCTGCTGATTAGAAAGCCAGACGCGTATCCACCGTAAGACCCCACAGTTCTGCTCGTAGGTATCCATTCAGGAGAAAAGACGACATATGTCCACACAGTGCCTTGTACGTGAATGTTTATGGTAGCGTCACTCATAAAAGCCAGAAAGTGCTAGGGACCCCAATCTCTACCAACTGGCGAACAGGTAGGTAGAAGGTGACACGTGTCCAGAGTTCAAAAAGAGAGAGGAAAGGCACCCTGGTCCTTACTACAATATAGATGGATCTCAGTAACATGATTCTAAGTTACAAAAGACAGGTGGTCCCATTTATCTGAAGTATCCAGAAAAGGTAAATCTCTGGAGATAGGAAGTCGATTCGTGGTTGCCTCTGCTCGTTGGTTTTCAGTCACTCAGTCGTGTCCAACTCTTTGTGACCCCACGGACTGCAGCACACCAGGCTTCCCTGTCCTTCACCATCTCCCGGAGTTTGCTCAAACTCGTGTCCATTGAGTCGGTGATGCCATCCAACCATCTCATCCTCTGTCCTCTTCTCCTCCTGCCCTCAATCTTTCCCAGCATCACGGTCTTTTCCAGTGAGTCAGCCCTTGGCATCAGGTGGCCAAAGTATTGGAGCTTCACCTTCAGCATCAGTCCTTCCAAGGAATATTCAGGATTAATTTCCTTCAGAATCAACAGGTTTGATCTCCTTGCAGTCCAAGAGACTCTCAATAGTCTTCTCCAATACCACAGTTTGAAAATGCTCAGTCTTCTTTATGGTCCAACTCTCATATCCATGCATGACTATAGGAAAAGCCATAGCTTTGACCACACAGACCTTTGTCAGCAAAGTAATCTCTCTGCTTTTTAGTATGCTGTCTAGGTTTGTCATAGCTATCATTCCAAAGAGCAAGTGTCTTTTAATTTCATGGCCGCAGTCACCATCTGCAGTGATTTTGGAGTCCAGAAAATAAAGTCTGTCATTGTTTCCATTGTTTCCCCATCTACTTGCCATGAACTGATGGGATCAGATGCCAGGATCCTAGTTTTTTGGATGTTGAGCTTTAAACCGGCTTCCTCAGCCTCCTCTTCCACCAGCAGAGCTGCCTCTGCTAAGCGTAGGAGTAGTGAGTGAGTGAGTGGAGATGGAGCTTCGAGGGTAATGGAAATATTTGAGAGCTGGGTCGTGGCACTGATCAGATAGCGCTGTAAGTTCACTACAAACCATTGAGTTTTACACTTCAAGTGTGTGAATATGTGATGTGCAACTTATATCTCAATAAAGCTGCCAAAAATAATATGACAGAGTTTAAACCAAATATATCAGTCTTATCTAATATAAATAGGTGAATGGGTTTAACTCACCACATAAGAGAAAATGATTTTCAATTTGCTTCAGAAAGAAAGTCTCAAGTATGAGCTGAATGCAAGAGACATCCCTAAAGCTTCAAGGATGATGGAAGTAATGACTGGCGCAGCCATGGAGACAAAATAAAGCCATTAGACCGAGGAGAGCTCCACACACAAAGCATTAGATGTAAAGAAAAACAAAAACAAAAACACCCCACCATTTTACCGCTAAAAGTCACTGTTCACAATGAAGTCATCATCATTATGGATATTCATTTTCTGAACAGGTAACAACTACCTTCAAAGGGCAAAAGCTAGAAGAGACTCAAGGAGACTTACATAGGAAAGGGAGATGCTGAGATGTCACTCCCAGTACGAGATAAAGAGGTGATGACGCAGTTAGAATGTAGAGGACCTAAACAGCATCCTCAGCAAGGTAGACTTTTGGATATTGTATTGTAATTTACACTCCTATAATCATCAACACAAATTCACATAGCTCGTGAAATGTTAACAAAAACTGACCGCTTGTAAAGCTGCGGAGAAAACAGTAGTGAGTTCCACGGAGCAGGAATGTCACAAAGAACATTCTCTGATGACAATGAAATAAAAGTAGAGAACTAGCAAACAGAAAGAGGTCCTTCCATCAAGCAATTACAATGCAATTAACTCTTTAATTACAGGAGAATTCAAACCAAAATTACAAAATTCATTAAAAAATGACGATGAAAACACTCAGTATCAAAATCTTTGGTTTATATTTAAACCATGATCAGAGGGAAACATAAAGCTTTAAATACCTTTGTAGATAAAAATGAAAGAATGAAAAGAAAGGAATCAATGTTTTTCCAGAAAGCTAGGAAAGGAACCACAAAATAAACCAAAAAATTGGATGAAACATTGAAAAGGAAGGCAGAAATAAGCAGAGTCAAATATCATGTTAGGGAAATGATGTCATACTATAAGGATTTTTTCCATTACTTCAGTGTTGGTATAATACTGAAGAATCCATTCATAGAGTACAGTATATATTAATGGATCTAAGAGGGAAAGATACGGCTTTTTTCTTAGATGCTGGATAAGTCTTAGAAAATTTAATCAGTTCAGTTCAGTTCAGTTGCTCAGTTGTGTCCGACTCTTTGTGACTCCATGAATGGCAGCACCCCAGGCCTCCCTGTCCATCACCAACTCCTGGAGTTCACTCAGATTCATGTGCATCGAGTTGGTGATGCCATCCAGCCATCTCATCCTCGGCCGTCCCCTTGTCCTCCTGCCTCCAATCCCTCCCAGCATCCGGGTCTTTTCCAATGAGTCAACTCTTCGCATGAGGTGGCCAAAGTATTGGAGTTTCAGCCTCAGCATCAGTCCTTCCAATGAACACCCAGGACTGATCTCCTTTAGGATGGACTTGTTGGATCTCCTTGCAGTCCAAGGGACTCCCAAGAGTCTTCTCCTGCACTGCAGTTCAAAAACATCAATTCTTTGGTGCTCAGCTTTCTTCACAGTCCAACTCTCACATCCATACATGACTACTGGAAAAACCATAGCCTTGACTAGACAGACTTTTGTTGGCAAAGTAATGTCTCTGCTTTTGAATATGCTATCTGGGTTGGTCATAACTTTCCTTCCAAGGAGTAAGTGTCTTTTAATTTCATGGCTGCAATCACCATCTGCAGTGATTTTGGAGCTCCCCAAAAATAAAGTCTGACACTGTTTGCACTGTTTCCCCATCTATTTCCCATGAAATGATGGGACCAGATGCCATGATCTTAGTTTTCTGAATGTTGAGCTTTAAGCCAACTTTTCCACTCTCCTCTTTTACTTTCATTAAGAGGCTCTTTAGTTCCTCTCATTTTCTGCAATAAGGGTGGTGTCATCTGCATATCTGAGGTTATTGATATTTCTCCTGGCAATCTTGATTCCAGCTTGTGTTTCTTCCAG
>SJYC01102545.1:0-110404 GCA_006408675.1 Madoqua kirkii | reverse complement strand
CATCCCAGGCATAGTCCTTTGCCAGCAGCAGCAGAACAGCCCCTACCGATGCCACGTGCCTGAGCGATCACTGGGGGTGAGTTACCTGCCAAGCCCCCCGAGACAGGGAGCCGTTTCCAGCTCCTCATCTGAAGGTGACCTTCTCACTCGGATTGAGACCTCTGGGAAATGACTTTTCCTCTTTTGAGAAAAGAATTAACATTTAGTTTCCTATTTCGGTAACAGAAGGTCTTTTTGCATTTTTCTGTTACTAAGCTATACATCTTGGCCTTCCCACGAAAACCTGTGACTTCTCCAAGATTTGTGAACCAGAGGAGCACTGAGCTGCCAGGAAAGCAAGCGCACACGTGTGTGTGTGTGTGTGTGTGAATGTGTGTGTCTGAGAGTGTGTATCTGTGAGTACATGTGTGTGAATGTGTGTGTGAGTGTGCGTGTGTCGTGTGTATGAGTGCATGTGTATAAGTGTGTGTGTGAGTGTGCGTGTGTATGTGCAAACACGTGTGAGCATGTGAGTGTGTGTATGAGTGTGTGTGAGTGCATGTGTATGTGCGTATTTCTGAGCATGTGTGTGAGCATGTGTGTGAGTATATGAGTGTGAGAGTGTGTGTGTGTCTGATTGTATGTGTATGAATGTGTGTGTGTGAGTGCATGTGTATGTGCGTATTTCTAAGTATGTGTGAGTGTGTGTATGTGTGGGTGCACGTTTGAATGTGTGTGTGTGGGTGAATGAGAGTGTGTGTGTGAGTGTGTATGTGTATGTGTGAGTATGTGTGTAAGTGTGTGAGTGTGAGCATATGTTTGTGAGCATGTGTCTGTGAGTATATGTGTATGTGTGAGTGATGTGTGTGATGTGTGTGTGAGTGTGTGTATATAAGCGTGTGTCTGTGATCGTGTGTATGTGTGTGAGAGTACGTGTCTGTGAGTGTGTATGTTGTGAGTGTGTGTGTGTGTGAGTGTGAGAGTGTGTATGTGAGCATGTGTCTGTGAGTGTATGTGTCTCTGAGTGTGAGTGTGTGTGTGATGCCTGTGGGCCGAGAGGCCACATGGACCGGTGCAATCCAGAAGAAGCCTGTCCACACTGGCCAGGTGGGCCGCACATGTGTCCCCCCCCAGGATGAGCAAAGAGGGGACTGTCCTGGGTGTGGAGTCTCCCTGTGAGATGAGTCTGGGACCCCCATCATGGGGTCTCTTGGGGGTGAGTCGGCTGTGGGATCCAAACCCGCTGATTGTGGGAAGAATCTACCACTTTCATCCCGACATGCAGGGCGCATCCCTGCTCTTTCTGACAACTCCAGTGATGCTCACCTCCAGACTGAAGAGAGAGAATGGGGTTCACCCTGGAACCCAGATTTATGGACTTATTCAGCAATGGATCGGTCTGTCTATTCACTTAAATGTCTGCGTCAGATGCCGAGCTTCCTCCCACGAGGAGAATGAGATTAAGGAGACAGGTCACTGCCTCGACAGACCTTTATCTGGTGGGAGAAGGCAGACATTATATCAAATAATTCATATGTCATAGTTTAACTGTAGCTGAGAGAAGTGTGAAGAGGAAACTATTCTGTAGGCACAGAAATCCTGGAATGTCTTCCAAGTTGTCTGAAAATGGAGGTCCCTGCTCCAGAACCATCTCCTGCAGGGCACCCCCACACCTGCAGCAGGTTGATAGGGAGCTGGGCATCCCAGCAGGACCGCCTCTACCCAGTCAGGGAGCTGGGCATCCCAGCAGGACCGCCTCTACCCAGTCAGGGAGCTGGGCATCCCAGCAGGACTGCCTCTACCCAGTCAGGGAGCTGGGCATCCCAGCAGGACCGTGTCTGCCGGGTCACCGGGGGCAGTGGCTGGGAGGCTGGTGCTGGGAGGCACTGACTCGGGCAGGCTGGGGTTTGCTCCCAGACTTTGGGGCTGCTTGCGAACCTCAGCTTGTGGATCTCCCTTGTGAGAGCGTGTCAGGTTTTGTTGGATTTCCAATCAGGCTGATGAGCGGAGGTGGCTCTTCTAAATGAATCACATCATCAAGACTCTGAAGTTGAAGGTGTCTCCTTGGAGGGCGCGGGGAATGGGCAGACAGCATCCAGTTCAAGCTGCTCTCCCCCAGCTAACAGGAACTGATTGCCGCCTGCTTCAAAATCACAGTTGATAACGTTGTAGCAGAAAGAGCATTTATTTCCATAATAAGTTCTTTTGGAAAAGCATTTGAGAGCGTCCTGATCCTGTCATTCATTCTGAAAAGTGAAGCCAGTTGGCAAGGTGAGACGGTTTCCCTGAAGCCCAGACGCCGTGAACGCGGCCATTTGTCCCTGCGGAGGCTGAGCAGCGACAGTGCCCTGGCTGGGGGCTGCAGACCCCCCGCACCTGGTGGAAAAGCCAAAGCTTTGGGGGAAGAGAAGGTGGTCCTCGAGCGTCAGCCCTCCTCCAAAGTGACTAGGAGCTGCTTTTGCTATAAAGAAGCGTGGCACCTTTCAAACACCGCGTCCAGGCCATGAATGAGTCCTGTTTTCATTTCCGGGAGCAGTGCAATCATGGGGAGTTTTTAGAAGCTGGAAAGGACGTAGAGGCCATCCCTTGAGAATCTATCCTCCCACACGTCTCGGCTGAAAAGCTGGGAGGCAAAGTTGGTGAGTGGACGAGAGGTGGCGATTCAGGCCTGTCCCTTTCTTCCCCTTTGGCTGTGCTCAAGTCGCTTAGTCACTTCCTTCTAAAATCTCCTTTCTACTTTTAAAGTGAAGTTTAATCTGAATTATCTACAGGACAAGCAGAGTGATCTGAGGCACATATCGGGGGTCCCTAGGAAGCCCACCCCAGTCCCCAGGCCACACAAGCCTCACCGCCACCCCCACGCCCAGGGGACCCTCAGCTGACCCTGGCGGGCCGCTACTTCCCTCCTGGCTCTGCATCAGCCCCGCAGGCACAGGGGCTCCATGGCTGGCCCACAGAGAGGGCGCCAGACCCGCAGCGCCTTGCAGAGGGCACTGGCGGTGTGAGCTGAGTGGCGGCTGGGTCTCCGGGAGGTGGTGCCACAGGCCCGGGTCAGATGCGACTCCTGGGGTCACCCCCTGCTCTCCACGGTGATGAGGGGCGTCCCGGGCAGGAGGAGTCTCGCTCTCAAGGTCTCACTTCTCCCCGTCACACGCCTCCACCCTCTGCCTGATCTGAGTGATTTTGTATCAGGTGAGACACCATGTTTATGCGCCAGGACCTTGCCCTGAATTTCTCACGTGGACAGCCCTGCAAAGGCAGTTAAGTCCTCCTGAGTTTCCATCATCAGATTTGATCCGTGATATTGAACTCAGAATCTCAGTAGAGGTTAACTTGAACTTGAAACTATTCCACAGTGGACAGAGGGGGGCCTCTGCGTCAGAGCCCGCACGAGACCCTAGTGCCGGCTGACAGGCTGCATCCTCCGTCACCCCTGCCGCGCCCCACTGTGGCTCCCGGGGACAGCTCCCAGGCCTTCTGGCTGTATTTCCACCAGCCCTATCACTGTTACCTTGTAGGGACCTCCAAAGAAACTCCTGTGGGTGATGCTAGGATTGAACTGGCTGGTGCTGGATTTCTTGAAATTAACCAAACTATTTTTACTTCTATCAAATTCAAGCCCCCCGGGAAGCCACACTTTAATTTTCTTCTGATGCTGGCTTTCAAAGAGAAGACGTGGAACTGGAGCGGGGCTAGTGTAGCTGACCTGCGATTTCTGTTCCTGAAGTTGGATTTCCCTTGACTGGAGTGAGCTGCTTTTTAACGCGCCAGGATCACCGTGGCAGGAAGTCTCACGGACGATATCTGACTCTACCAGCTTGAGGCTGGGTTCTACAGCAAAGTGTGCAGGTGAGACGAGCTCAGTGGTGCCATCTTCTTTCCTGGATCTTGGACGGAGCAGGAAGGGGACTGTGTGATGCTCCTCGAAGCATCAGGTGGAAGGGCCCCTGAGCCCTGGAGGGTGCCCGCCCACTGTGGGTACCCATGTGACACCGTAGGGTCAAGTCTTCACCTGCGTTTCCATTGGTCCAGGCATCTGGCGGGTCTTCAAGGCATCTCAGCTTAAAGACCAGCGTGTCTGGCTTGACTAGAGACCAAACTGTGGACGAGGCCGTTTGCATTTTTATTTCAAAGGGACCCCAGGCTTCGCTCGTAGTTCAGTCAGTAAAGAATCTGCCTGCAAAGTAGGAGATGCAGGTTTGATCCCTGGGCTGGAAAGATCCCATGGAGAAGGAAGTGGAAACCCATTCCAGTAGTCTTGCCTGGAGAATCCCATGGACAGAGGAGCCTGGCGGGCCACCATCCATGGGGTCTCAAAGAGTGGGGCACGACTAAACCACCACCTCAGTGTCTGCATGCCAGTCCCCAGGCTTCTATCCAGACTGCGGTCCTGGCCTGGAGTCGAGCCCACGTGTCCCCTGGAGCCTGTGCTTCACATTTCTCCAGGCGGCCACATTTCTCAGGCTACTTCCTCAGCCACCGCTGTGCTTTCGTTTTGGGGCCTAGAGGGGTGATTTCTGCACATTTCTTGTTTATATGCCTCCACTCCGAAGACAGGCAGCGTGCTGTTTGCAGACACCAGCGAGAAATAGTTTCTGGTGTTCGCTTTGAGGTCTTCCGTTTTGTATTCTCCCCGGAGCCAGCTGTGTTCCACCCACCGTGGTGTTTTCTGCCCCAGGACCTTGGACATTCCCGCACGACCTCCTGAGTTCAGTAGAAGAGTCCGCGAGGGGCGGGGGTCTCACCATCGTAGACTGAGCCTGCATGTCCCGCCTCGTCCCCCACGGGGCTCTCCTCCTCCCCCCACCTCTGCAGGCACCTTGGGAATCCTGACTGTCCCCAGGACTTTCCCCTCGGGGCCCACATTCCTGCTTATCCTCACGCCCTTCTGACCTGGACGCCTGTTTTCACCGCTCTAGGCTGTAAGCCTGCGTGGAAATTCATTCATTCATTCAGCCATCAAACATTTGCATACCTCCTGCTGTGCACTGGGCTTCCCTGGTGGTTCCGAGGTAAAGATAAAGAATCGACCAGCAGGTCAGGAGCCACGAGCTCATTCCTGGGCAGGAAGATCCCCTGGAGAAGGGAATGGCCACTCGCTCCAGTATTCTTGCCTGGAGAACTCCATGGACAGAGGAGCCTGGCGGGATATAGTCCATGGGGTTGCGAGGAGATGGACACAGCTGAGCAACTTTCACCATTACGCACTTGGTGATGTGATAGAAGATGGGAAGGAAAACGTTACAGGTCCTCAGGGACGTTCGTTGTGCCAGCCTTTCTGAAAGAATCATCTTTGTATCCACCCTTTCTCCCCTCCCCCACAAAGGGGCTCTCTGGTGGATGTCTCCAATCACATCATGCAGACTTCCTTCTTAAGGAAACCAATATTTTCTGTGATGCTCCATCCAAAAGAACACTTTAGTCTTTACCTTGCTTTTCATCCCCCTTGGACACAGCCATCCCCCTGTGTCTGCGCTCAGAGGCAGGAAACGTCGTGCTTTCTTAGGAGACTGACAGGTGGCGGTGGGCTCTCCTGGGCTGGAGAAAATCGCAGGGGGAGCTCGACGGGGAGTTCACGGGGCTCCTCTCAGAGGGATGCCCGCTCCACGCGCGCTTGCCTTGGTCCTCCCCTGCTGGACACTGGGCAGAATCCTGCTCTCATCTCGCTGATTCTGTCTCCCGTGGGTAAAAGACACCCTCGGGGGTCCCTGTGCCTTCCAGATACCGTGACAACGCTTCCCTCACCATTCAGACCTCCTCCCGCCCGTCTGCCTCCCGACACCTCCACTGGAAAGTCTCCAGGATCCACAACCTGGACGCGTCTCCCAGACTCCACTCACCCTCTCCTCCCCTTCTGTCCCTCTCTCGATGATTATCACCCCAAACTTGGCAACAAGCAAGCCCGTGGGCAAAGCCTGTTCCTCCGCTGGAGTGCCCATTCCAGGGGGAGGCAGGGGGCACCAAGGATGCAGAGCTGAGGCCAGAACCCTTGACCACGTCCGGTCCAGCTCCAGGCCTGGGGTCTCCATCCTCCTTTCTCCAGCCCTGATCATGCTCCCCCTGGACTGTTCTGGCCACCTCCTGACTTTCCTCCCATCCTCCTGGGCCCTGGGGCACCCCAGCGGGTCTATAACAGCACAGACCAGCCGGGGCCCCTCTCCTGCCCACACCCTCTGCTGTGTGGCATTGCCCTGACGGCCTGGCCCACACTCTCCAGCCCTTCCTGCCTCTCCAGGCGTCTCTCCTCCACTCAGTACTTCCCACCAGCACCCTGCGCTCTCCAGCTGCTGTGCTTGGGAGACCCTCTCCCTGGAGGTCTCCGTGTTGACCAACCCTGCCCACCTTGGCTCCCATAGTTCCACTTTAGAGTCTCCCCCTAAGGCTGCATTCAGTGCCTCCTGGATGTGAATGCTGTTCAAGGAAAGCCTTACCGTGTTTAAGTATCTATTTCCCCTCTGTGAGGTATTTATTTCCCTTGCTGTACAGTAAACTTGCTGGAAGGGGTGCGTGAGCTTGTTTTCACCTGTGTCCCCGGGTCCTGGATGTAGGAGCCAGACCCTGCAAGGTGGACGAGCTGGAGGAGGTGGTTTCTGTCCCCTCCAGCCCACCAGACCTGTCGGGACAGTGTCTCCTCCCTGCAGGCTGGCCCTCCTTCGCTGGCCCTCTGTGTGGTCAGTGTTGCCTTCCACACCAATGGGAAGCCCTGTGATGGATTCGCATCTCTGCGGAGTGACCTGTAACTGCAGCAGATTATTTGACGGCCACTCCCTGGGGGTGGGGTTTCATCCGGTGTGCTGTTGACTGCCCTTCTCTCCTGATGACCATCAGAGAGAGAGTTTTCTTTTTCAAGTTTATGACCTCAGTGGTTCGATTACAGTTATAGTGCCCCGAACAGCTGTTACTCTTTGCAACAGTGGATCAGAAATGAAGCTGAGCTCGGGCTTAATGGAAATTGTCCCTTGAAAGGTTTGAATTTGGAACATTTATTCTCCATTAATTTCAAGTAGGCTCTAAATTGAGCAAAACATACTCTGTCTTTCCTCCACGTTGCGGGTTTCAGCTGACAAATGGATGCTGGGTCTGCAGACTCTGTTGCCGGCTTTGTGAAGTGTAGACCTCAGGGTGTGTACTCACCCACCCAACAGATGTCATCCCAGTGGGTTCGGGGCCCCCTGAGCTTAGCCAGGCTGGCATGTGGCGTAGGCTGGGATGCCCCAGCAGGGTGAAGTGGCATTTAGTTTAACTGCTTGTGCAGACGTGGGAGAGACACTGAGATGGGTGTGTGGGAGCCCTGCATGGGGACGCAGGTGGCTGAAGTCCCCCTCCGGCACTCGCCCCTCCGCCCGCCGCTCCCCTGCAGCGTAACCTGACTTTGGGGCTCCGAGCAGCTCCAGGAATTCTCCTAAGCACCATGTGAGCGGTGATCCAGTGGGTGAGGGCTCAGAGCTGCCTTTGCATCAGCATCGTGTGAAGTTGAGAAGGCGCCCGTAGTGACGCATGCCGGGAGAGCGCGCAGGTGCTCTGGGTCGATGTGTAGCCCGTCCTAGCCTGCAGCGCGGGGGCTTCTGTGTTCAGCTGCCCAGTCGTGGCCGACTCTTTGTGACGCCATAGACTGCAGCACTTCCCTGCCCTTCACTGTCGCCTAGAGCCTGCTCAAACTCACATCCATTTAGTCAGTGATGCCATCCAACCACCTCGTCCTCTGTTGCCCCCTTCTCTTTTTTGCCTCAGTCTTTCCTAGCATCAGGGTCTTCTCTAATGAGTCAGATCTTTGCATCATGTGACCAGAGTATTGGAGCTTCAGCTTCAGCATTATTTGTTCCAATGAATATTCAGGGTTGATTTCCTTCAGGACTGACTGCTTTGATCTCACAGTCCAAGGGACTCTCCAGAGTCTTCTCTAGCACCACAGTTCAAACACATCACTTCTTGGGCGTTCAGTGATGGTCGTGATTTGAACTGTAGTGACCTGGCTCCAGAAACACCTTGCCTGCTGAACGGTCCTGTCTCCAAACCTGTGGACAGAGCAGAGCTGCAGGCAGGCACCTGCAGAGGTCCTCACTCACCTGGACCCCTTGGACAGGATAGGACATGAGCAAGGAAGTGCTAGTTACTTCACTTAGAAGCAAGCAGGCCTGAGTATGGATTGCTTCTGCGGGCTCTTTGCTCCCGAGGAGCCCTGCGCGCGTCTGCTCCTCCGAGCCCAGCCTGGGCTTCGCGCTCTGCTGGAGAGAGTCTGCAGCCCAGGGCTTCCCTGGCCTCCCAGCTCCCCCACCGGTGGCCGTTACTTGTCTGACTCTGTTCGTTTCCAGTTCCATCCACCAGTGATCCACGCACTAATATTTGGCTGACCAGCTCCATGGAGGGCGGCCATGAAACGTACTTTTCTGAGCACGTTTTCCAAGAACGGCCATCTTTTCTAAGACTCATCTTCAGCTGCGTGTTGCTGCCTGTTTCCCCTCCTGCAGGCAATCCGGTCACTTTTTATGAACCCAGCTAGAGCTCCAGCCTCACTACTCCCCGCCTCCAGGAGGCCCCGGGGAGCCTCGAGGGGAGAAACGTGGTCCAGGCTCCCGACTGCTCTGGCCCCAGGCTCTGTGTCCACTGGTTTGGGAGGCTGGAGGGGGGCAGCGTCCTCAGCTGCCTGCTGCCTCTCTGGCACCTGCCCTCTGAATGGCGGGTGTCCACTGCTGGCCGCTGGCAGGTGCCCCTGGGAAACGTGTGGGGGTGCCCAGAGGGCCTCCCAGGCTGCTTCCATGTCGTGGAGAACCTCCTCCCTCCCCTTCCTCCGCCTCAGAACTGCAGACTCCTTCCATCCCCTTGCCCAGAGGGCTGTCCTCTTGGGTGGGATGCCGCAAGATGGCACACACCGAGTACCGTGGCCCAGTGTGCACTCATCCCGAGAGGCTGTGTCGGGCTCCACGGACCCCTGCTCTCCTCTCTGCCGCTGCCCTTGTCCAAGGAGGAGCAGGAGGCAGTTAACCAGTATTTAGAAAAGCTTGGTTGGCAACCTGCTCCAGTATCCTTGCCTGGAAAATCCCATGGATGAAACAGCCTGGTGAGCTACAGTCCGTGGGGTTGCAAGGAGTTGGACATGACTAAGCAGCTTCACTTCTTCAACCTTTGTTCCTGGCGTGAGCCACCATCTCTTTAGCCCTTTGCTTGGGGGCCAAAAGGAGCCCCCGCGCCCTTAGGCAGAGGGCACAAGTCTCAGCCCTCGTTGGCCACCTCTGGGCTGCAGTGCCGCGTCCTGGGCAGGGCAGGGCTGAGCAGGGCGGCGGGGTCTCTTCCTGGCGGGAGGAGGGCCTGCTGCTTTCCAGGGCTTTGCACCACTCGTGGGGTGTGAAGCTTCCCGAGTCTTTGGTGTGTCTTTGTCCTCAGCTCTGGTTCTGAGAGAGAAGTTAAGACAGCAGGTGACATCGTACTTCTCCTCCTACAGATTCTGTGCCCCTGCGGACACCTCGTCTCCAGTGGGGGACCAGGCAAGCTTCCTCCCCCCTCCCTCCAGCTGCCAGGAAGACGGCCAGGCTCCCCCAGGCGGACGCATCCTCTCCCATCTCCTCTGGGTCTTTGTTCCATTTACTTCTTTCTCCTCCTCGTCAGTCATCATCACCGTGATTCATCAGACCTCTGTTGTTAACGTGCTGTTCGAACAATTGGAAAATCGTCAGTGTTTTCACCTTGGAGAAGCTAATGCATCTTGTGTGGACCAGGAAAGCTGCCAGCTGTGTTAGAAAACCAAGGATGTGGTGGCCGTCAAGCCAGCAGCAGCTGCAGCCTCCGCCGACGGCGTACCCCTGAGGGGGTCAGGGCAGAGAGAAGCAGGCTCCCGCCCGTCTCGCGAAGGTGCACCTCAAAGGGATGATTTCAGTGAGCCCAGACTCTGGCATCTTGCCATCTGCAGAAAAGCACTAGGTTCATTAACTGAAGATGTCTGGCTTTTCTTTAATTACCAGTAATCTTTTGATGTTCTAACTGAGTGATTTTTGTTAAAAAAAAAAAAAAAAAAAAAAAAGCCCTGTAGATCCTGGCTGCTCCCTCATCTCTTTGGAACAGTCCCTCAGAGCAATCTTAGAGGCTGCCTTCCAGGCTTAAGTTCCCAGTATGTCTGATGAATAAAGCACGATTCTCAGCTTTTAGGTTGTGTATTTTTTTAGGTTGACAGCTCATAGGTGAAAGACTTCAGTTACACTTCTCTGAGACTAGAGGTTTTTTAAGGGTAATTAACTGAGAACATTGTCTGACTTACTCACTGGTTATTGGACTATATAATTTTTCATTTTCTTTGGCATCAGCTTTGTCCCCTCCTACATCTAGAACTTCCATGGCTCCTGGGCCGTATTCTGTGAGACTCCCTGAACACGGGACTCAGCCAGGCTCCCGCTCGCCTGTGCACAGTGTCTCTGCGTTGGTTTCCCTGCTACTCTTCCACACAGTAGAGCGGCAGCTTTGTGTTCGGTCACTGGGCTTCGGTGAACCGAAATACTGTATTTTCCAGGGCTATTAAAACGTGGGCCTTTGTGAAGAAAGAAAACTCTCACGTACTGTCTAAATTCCTAGAAAGATTGGCTTTTTAGTGATTTGTTTCTTCTAAAAAAGAAAAGTTACCACGTTCGTATATTTAAAGTGGGAATATATTTAAATGATTGCAACCAGATGCATTTGCAAAACCTTTCAAGAGCAATAGTTCCATCAAGAAAGTGCTTAAATAAAAAACAAATTATTGCAATTTTCAGGTTGAGTAATAAAGTGTGTGTAATCGCAGCAGCTAATATATGCATTTAATGAAGTATATCTATCTTCCTAAAGGAGTGCCACCAATCAATTTGTGATGGAGTCAGTGTAATGAGGAAACAAACATAGCTCCATATGGTTTAAAATCCCCGCGTGTCTAATAGTGCCTTGCGTTAATCAGAAACTAGTTAGAGTCATCTGTTTGCCCATTTCTGTGCACGTCTCATGGAATTTGTTACCAGTAGGGTCCTGTTGCATCCCCAGGGGGATGGCAGTCAGGTAGGAATGGGGGTTGGCGTCCACGGAGCTGACATCACACAACTTGTCCTGCGGTTGGGACGGAAGGCTTTGGACTCAGACAATTCCGGGTTTAATTTCTAGTTTCCTTTACAGGATGGATGATTTGAAGAAATTCCCTAAACTTTCTGAATTTTAATTTCCCATAATATAAGTGGGAATAATAATAGGGATAATAATCACATCTACAGGCTAGAGTCCTTGGTAGCCCTTTAAAGGGAAACGTTCATTGTGATGATGGTGATGGTGACGATGGTGGTGATTATGGTGGTGATCGTGATGGTGATGGTGGTGATGAAAGGGTGATGGAGGTGATGGTTATTTTGATGGTGGTGGTGGTGGTGGTGGTCATGATGGTGCTGGGGATGGTGGTGATGGTGGTTTTGATGATGGTGCTGGGGATGGTGGTGATGGTGGTTTTGATGATGATGGTGGGGGTGATGATAGGTTGATGGTGGTGATGGTGATACCAACCAGTTGTTTAACTGTTGTTTGGTGCTGCTAATCAATGACTCGGAATCTTCCAGACTGCAGACTCAGTTGGGGAAGGTAAGGTGACACTTGAGGGAGGATCTAATGGTTTATCAGAATCAAAACGGAAGGCAAAGGGGTATTTTGTGCTTTATTTGTTCAGATCTTAACTTGTTCTGGTCCCCTAACTTGATTTCCAAGGTGGCTACTTTAGTTAGATAGCTGTTCAGACAGTTTTTATAACATTAGAAGCTCAATTTTCTAGAATTGTGTCTGTAACCTAATATGTCAAGTTCATGCACTATCTCAGAACAGTGTTCAGAATTGCTTTAAAAATATATTTCCAAATATTTCAATTTTTGACTTGCGTTCTTCATAAAACAAGTTATGGATCAAGGAGACCCAGACCCTTCTTCTCTCATCCATTTCTATTAGCGGCCTGCCTGCCTCCAGACCTCTCTCGAAACTTTCAGGGGATCTCCATGTAGCCTGCTGGGCGCATCTCTGATCCTTTTAATTGTCTCCTTCACCAGACTTGGCCTCAGAGACTCCAGCCAGGAGAGGAAAGGGAGGCTGCGGGAGGGAGGCTGCGGGAGGGAGGCTGAGACAGGGCTGTTTGTCCTTGGCCAGCGAGAGGAGGCTGAGTTCAGCGAGGTCTGAGCCCTCCTGTCAGCGAGGTCTGCGTGTGCATCGGATAGTCTGCGCGTTAGGAGCCCCGGGATCCCGCCGGGTAACGTGAGACGCTGGCCCTCGCAGACTTCCTGCAGATGGAGCCGTCCCGGCATCCGGGCAGCCCAGGCGGTGGCTGCGGCGAGCAGGACTCGCACCTCCTCCCTGGCGCCTGCAGAGTCGAGAGCTTCTAGCGGGACAGGCCGATGCCTCCAGGGCCTAGTGGCTCCTCAGAGCCGGCCCGGCCCCACTGAAGTCCTGAGCTAGCTGAAAACCCAGCTCAGGGTCCTCACTGCCCCTTGACCTGCACGCCGCTGCCCCATCGTCTCCAGCTGCTGTCGCTGTTCCCTTCCCACAGCTCCCTGTTCTTTTCCTTATCCAGGCCCTTTCTTCCAGTCTTTTTCTAGATTCCTCTGGAATCCCAGAGCTGCTTTCAGTCATAAGAAGGAAGAGTGTATTTTGCCTGCTGGCTGAGCCCTATGCACTGTCTTTGACTCTTTGGCCATTTTGATTTTCAGCAGAGCCCTGCACCCACCGCAGTCCCTGAGGGACAGAGAATCTGAGTAATCGAGGCTCCCTGGGTGACTGTCTGGAGAAGTGAGCCAGTGCCTGACCTCTGCCTTCCATTGCGGACATTTCCGACTCGCGGGGATGGAAGCGTGCACTGCTGTGCACATCTGAGGCTGCTGCGGAAGGCAGAGCATCGCAAATCCAGAATGTGTCATCCAAGGTCAACCACGAGATCATCTGAGGCATCTGGCGCTGCTTGCAGCTTGATCAAAGGGCGAATGACGCCGGGAGACCATAATCCGAGGTTCCCCGAACGCGATGCAGCGCATCGTTTCACACGCACGACGCCTCTGGTGTCGGTTTCGGCAGCGTGTGAGAACCCGTGCAGCCCGTGGAGGGGACTGACGGGCTCTGTCGACCGAGGGTGATGAGTGACATCCACACGGGAGCTGGGCAGGCAAGCAAGCTGGAGAGAGGTCAGTGCTGGACACGCACAGCGTCAGAGGTTCTCCCAGAGAAAGGGGGCAGCCGAGGATCGACCAAAGGGACGTTGGAGAGTAAGTGAGGTGGGTACATTTTACAATGGGATTAGATCTGTAGCATATATAATGTACAAAAGTAATACTAATGAAGCAAAGACCCGTGCACTCACCACCCGAGTTATGGAGAGAACACGAGTGAGTCTCTGAAGCCCACTGTGCCCCTCAGACCGTCTTCTTCCCCTCCTGTCTAAGATCACCGCCAAGTCCAGTTTTGTGGTTGCCGTGCTTGCTTCTCCTGATTCTTTATTACGTGTCTTGCTGTTCAGTCGCTTGGTCGTGTCCAACTTTCTGGGACCCCATGGACAGCAGCCCACCAGGCTCCCATGTCCCTAGGATTCTCCAGGCAAGAACACTGGAGTGGGCTGCCATTTCCTTCTCCAGTGCATGAAAGTGAAAAGTGAAGTGAAGTCGCTCAGTTGTGTCCGACTCCTAGCGACCCCATGGACTGCAGCCCACTAGGCTCCTCCCTCCGTCCATGGGATTCTCCAGGCAAGAGCACTGGAGTGGGTGCCATCGCCTTCTCCGACATGTGTAGCGGTCCCTAAGCGATACTTCACTTCCTTCTTTTCAGAACGTGGACTTTAGTTGTGGTCACGCTGTGTGCATTTTTCTGTAGTTTTCCTTCTCACTTAATGCTTTGTTTGTGAGATCCATCCATGGCAACGAACGGAAAGGATCTTAATGCGCTCATATTTACTGCTTTACAGCATTCTGTTAAATGGGATTCTTTATCCAATCTGTTGTCAGTGGATTATGTTCAGACTTTTTTTGTTGCAAAATACTGCTGTAAATATTTCTGAATCTATCTCTTGGTACATAAAAGCAGATATTTCATATATATGTATATGCTTTTATGTATATTCATATACATATATATTTTTTCAGGGCATAAGTTATGTACTTCTTTCCAGTTAATGAAATACTACTAACTGACTTGCATTTTTACCTTCCGCTCTATTGAGATATAATTGACATATAACTTTGTGTAGGTTTAAGGAGTGCAAAATGTTGATTTGATACACTTAGGTTTCACAAAATGATGCCATGTTATAGTTAACACCTCCGTCATGTTGCATAATTACCATTTCTTTTTTGTGGTGAGAACCCTTCAGATACAGTTTCTTAGGAACTTCCAAGTGGATAACACACTTCTCTTAACTGCGATCACCATGTCGTACATTAGATCCCCAGGACTTACTCTGCCTTCAGAGCGGTTACACCAAAATTGCACTCCCACCAAAACCTCAGTTTCTCCTACTTCCTGCCAGGAGTCAGCACCGTAAGATTTCTTTGTTTCTTCTCCGCTGGTGGGTATGAAGTGTGTCTCACTGTGGTGCTAACCACCATTTCCAGATTATTAGTGAGGCCAAGAATCTGTTTATATGTTTGTGAAACTTGCGTTCAGTGTTTCTATTGAATTAATTGTGTGTGTCTTTTAAAAATTGATTTGAAATTTTTTTACATATTCTGGATATTAACCTTTTGTTGTTTCTAAATGTTTCTAATCTAGATCATCATGTGATTTATGGTCTGTTTTATGAACAGATTTTTTTTATTTTAACACAATCAAATTTATCCATTTTCCCTTTATGTTTGTGCCTCTTTCTCATGTTTAAGAATCATGTCCTACAACCAATTCATAAAGATGTTTTCCTAATGTCCTTCTTAAGGTGTTGAGGTTTCATTTTTCACGTATAAATACATAATTGTCAGGAAACAGCCCTTAGCAAAGGTCAGTGTGGTTTAGTCTGTAGCCTGTAACTAGAACAGATCCATTCCATATTGTGTATTGCTTCATAATGCAAATATGCCACAGTTTTCTACTGGCAGACATACGTTTATTTCTAGTTTAGGACTGGTATTTTTTTAGGGCTTATTTTATTATTTTTAAATTGAGTTACAGTTGATTTATAGTGTTTCATTAGTTTCAGGTATATAGCACAAACATTGGTTATACAAACCTATATATTCGTTTATATATATGAATGAATATATATATCAGTTATACAAACACACATATTCGTTTTCAGATTCACTTCTCTTCCAGATTATCATAGAACACTGGGCACGGCCCCTGCGCTGTACAGCAGGTGCTTGTTGGCTACCAGGCCTCTGTTGAATCCGTGGCGATCACGCTCTTAGGCCCCTTTTTGTGGTTTATGTTCTTACGTGTTTGTAGTTTCACCCAGGAGTGAAATTCTTGGATCACACAGCATTGTTTGCTCATCTTTAGCAGATGATACCGAGTGGTTTTCTCGGGTGCTTGTAACAATTTAAGCCCCCTCTAGCAGTGCGTGAGGATTCCCATTTTCCCAGTGCTCACCAACATTCGGTATTATCGCCAGTTTAATTTCAGCCCCTGTGGTGAGTATACACTGAGTCGCTTTCGTTTGCGTTTCCTGAACTATGAATGATGCTGAACGCCTCTTCATGTTTAATTACTGTTTGAACGTCTTCTTTGGTGCATCGCCTCTTCTGTCTCATTTCTTTCTGCTGGACCGTCTATCATTTTCACATTGTTTTGTAGGGATTCTTCATGAAGCATTTGTTGGGTTCTGTCTTAGTTTGGGGTGCGAGAACAAACCTTTCCTAGGCTGGATGGCTTTTTAACAGCAAGCGTTTATTCCCCACAGTTCTGGAGACTGGGGAGTCCAGGCTCAAGCCTGCAGTGGACCTGGTGTCTGGGGAGGACCCGCTTCCTGGCTCATCCACGCCTGTCTTCTCGGTGTCTCCATGGGGCGAGAGCTTCTGGGGCAGCACTTACGAAGACGATTGTCTCAGCCGGAGGCTCCAGCCCCAGGGAGTCATCGCCTCTCAATGACTCTCACCCCCAAATACGACTACCCGGGGACTCGGGATTGCAGCCCTCAGGTCTCAAGGGGACGCGTTCCATCTGCACCAGTTACGTTTGTTCTAACTGTCTCCTCCCACCCAGTCAGCTTGCCTTTTCCCTGCCTTCATGATAACTTTTAATGAACACATGTTCATAATTTTAATGTAGCCAAGCTTATTAATCCTCAGTTCAGTTCGTAGCTCAGTCGTGTCTGACTCTTTGTGACCCCATGAGTCGCAGCACGCCAGGCCTCCCTGTCCATCACCAACTCCCGGAGTTCACTCAGACTCACGAGTCGGTGATGCCATCCAGCCATCTCATCCTCGGTCGTCCCCTTCTCCTCCTGCCCCCAACCCCTCCCAGCATCAGAGTCTTTTCCAGTGAGTCAGCTCTTCGCACGAGGTGGCCAAAGTACTGGACCTTCAGCCTCAGGATCATTATTAACCCTGTTCTTCCTGTTAATGATTTCTGTTTCTTGTTAGGAGAATTTTCCCCACTTCAAATCATACGGACAGGCTCTTATTTTGTCTTCTCGAAGTTTTACTGTTTTCACACTTGGGTTTACATTCCAGTCAACCCTGCATCACTGACTGAAAACACCACCTTTTCTCCCTCCTCTCGGCGTCGTTTGTTACATCTGTGGTGTGCGTGGACCTGTGCGTGCATGGGGCTGCTTCTGGACCCTGCTCTGTCCCGCTGGCCTCTGTGTATCTGTCTGAATTATGTGTTTTTGCTTTAGAGTCAGTCTTGAGATCAAATAGAGCAGGTCACCCCAACTTGTCCGTATTTTTTAACGGATTATTTCTATGGATTTTTAAATGATGTTTATTTTTAAAATTGAAAGTGTAAAAGTGTAGTTACTCAGTTGTGTCTGACTCATTGTGACCCCATGGACTGTAGCCCAACCAGGCTCCTCTGTCCATGGGATTCTCCAGGCAAGAATACTGGAGTGGGTTGCCATTTCCTCCTCCAAGGGGCCTTCCTCACCGGGGGATCGACCCTGGGTCTCCTGCATTGCAGCAAACTCTTTACCGACTGAGGCGCCAGGGAGACTTTTCAAATTGGAGGGTAGCTGCTTCACCGAGCTGTGTCTTCTTCCGCACGGTGAGGTGAATCCGCTGCGTGTGTCCACAGATCCTCTCCCTCTGGAACCCCTCTCCTCCTGCACCCCGCCCTCTAGGTCATCACGGAGCCCAGGGCCGAGCTCCGTGTCTCGCGGCGCTTCCCGTCCGCTCTCCGTTCTGCCCGTTAGTGTGTCTGCCGATGCCGCTCTCTCAGTTGGCCGCCCTCTCCTTCCTTCCCTGCGTTCACAAGCCCCTTCTCTGTGCATCCCTGTCCCTGCCCTGCAAACAGTTTCATCAACACCATTTTTCTAGATGTCACATGAGTCCTTTGATTTCATTTTATTTTTTAATATACATTTATTTGTTTTAATTGGAGGCTAATTACTTTACAATACTGTTTTAGTTTTGCCATACATCAACATGAAACCTGCCAAGGGCGTACACGTATTCCCCATCCTGAACCCCCTGGGTCATCCCAGTGCACCAGCCCCAAGCATCCTGTATCATGCATCAAAACTGGACTGGCGATTCTTTTCACATATGATACACCTGTTTCAATGCCATTCTCCCAAATCATCCCACCATCTCCCTCTCCCACAGAGTCCAAAAGACTGTTCTATACATCTGTGTCTCTTTTGCTGTCTTGCATACAGAGTTATTACCATCTTTCTAAATTCCATATATATGCGTTAGTATACTGTATTGGTGTTTTTCTTTCTGGCTTACTTCACTCTGTATTTTAAATTTAGACTAAGCTTAGGAAGCTAAGCAGAATTTGGGATTTTGACTGGTATTGGTTTGAATCCAGTGAACATGGTTTATTCTTCCCTTTACTGAGAGTTTCCTTAATTTCCCTCAATATTGGTTTTCCCTTTGCATAGGAAAAGGCAATGGCACCCCACTCCAGTACTCTTGCCTGGAGAATCCCATGGATGGAGGAGCCTGGTAGGCTGCAGTCCATGGGGTCGCTAGAATCGGACATGACTGAGCGACTTCACTTTCACTTTTCGCTCTCATGCATTGGAGAAGGAAATGACAACCCATTCCAGTGTTCTTGCTTGGAGAATCCCAGGGACAGGGGAGCCTGGTGGGCTGCCATCTCTGAGGTCAAACAGAGTCGGACACGACTGAAGCGACTTAGCAGCAGCAGCAGAGAGCTTACAGATTATTTGTTAGAGTAACTCCTCAATGTTTGGTCTATCTGACACTCATGGGTGGTGTCTTTATAAGCTCTAGTTGCTAACTTTGATGGTGGCTAAATGATTTTCTCACACTGAATTTGCACACGGCTGCTTCTCAGAACTCTCCCACCAACTTTAATGATTCATCTCCCTCCCCTGGGTTTTATGGGAACACAACTCCATCATCTGTGGAAAACTGCTGTTTAATTTCCTAGTCTTCAATTTTTTGCCAAACATATTTTATCAAAATAGAAAAATTGTATCAAGTTAAGGTAGTTTCTACTCTTTTCACTTGGCTAAGATTTATTTACTTTTTGCAGACTCCAGCATGCTGTTAGAGGAATTGTTCATCTTCTTGGCCTCTTTCTCTGGAATGGATATGAACCTCCATGGGAAAGAGGGGCCTGAACCCAGAACTCACCTCTGTAGATCAATTTTTTTTACCTTCCTGTAGACTACACAGTGTCTTCAATGAATTTTAAAATATATTCCCAAACTGCTGTTTCCAGAAATGGAATCTCAGATAATGCTATTTTAAAATCTCAGATTAGTATTTAAATCATTTTTGAAGAATACAGTGAATGCTTGCTTAAATTTACACAACATTTGCCATTTTCTTTTCCAGTCTCAGAAGTTCCTTCTGGAATCATTTTCCTGTCTTCCTGTAATATATCCATCAGCAGCTCCCTTGGGAGGCAGTAGATCAATTTTTTTTACCTTCCTGTAGACTACACAGTGTCTTCAATGAATTTTAAAATATATTCCCAAACTGCTGTTTCCAGAAATGGAATCTCAGATAATGCTATTTTAAAATCTCAGATTAGTATTTAAATCATTTTTGAAGAATACAGTGAATGCTTGCTTAAATTTACACAACATTTGCCATTTTCTTTTCCAGTCTCAGAAGTTCCTTCTGGAATCATTTTCCTGTCTTCCTGTAATATATCCATCAGCAGCTCCCTTGGGAGGCTCTGGGGTCAGTACCAGGCGCCTTGTCTGGGATGCCTTTGCTCTGCCCTCCTTCCTGAGTCTCTGCCGGGCTTGCCTCTCTGGCTGAGACAGTGTTCTCTGGGCCCTGCCTTCCGGGCCCCTCGCTGCTGTTGAGCAGACGACTGCCAGGAGGATCGCCCTCTGTGGCAGTGTTTCCTCCTGGCACCTCTGCCTGCTTTTTCGATCTTTGGCTTTAATACGCTCACATTTCTCTCTGATATGCTGTACCATGCGCTCGCTGGTGTTCACTGTGTTTGTGATTCTGAGGATTTATGTCTTTCCTATCTCCCTGGTGGCTGGGAGGTTAAAGTGTCTGCCTCCAATGTGGGAGACCCAGGTTTGATCCCTGGGTTGGAAAGATCCCCTGGAGAAGGAAATGGCAATCCACTCCAGTGTTCTTGCCTGGAGAATCCCACGGACAGAGAAGCCTAGTAGGCTACAGTCCACAGGGTCGCAAAGAGTCAAACACGACTGAGCGACCTCACCTCACCTCACCTATCCATGGAAGGGTCTCAGACACGAAAGTGAGAGTGGAAGGCACTCAGTTGTGCCGGACTCTTTGCGACCCCATGGATTATACAGTCCATGGACTTCTCCAGAATCCTAGAGTGGGCAGCCTTTCCCTTCTCCAGGGGATCTTCCCGACCCGGGGACTGAACCCAGGTCTCCCGCATTGCAGGCGGATTCTTCACCAGCCTTGCCACCAGGGAAGCCCATGACGCCGCCCGATGCTGCCCTGCCCCGCTCTTTCACCGCTTCCTGGGGCTTGCGTCACGATGCCGGGTTCCTGCATCTCGCTCACCATTGCCGTCTTGTTCTGTGTCCCCTTGTCCTGCTGTGCTGGGCTCTTCATACTTTTTTCGTACCTGCTTTCCCGCTCACCAGTTCTCCCTGAATCTGGTGTAATCTGCTGCTTGGTCCCTTGCATTTTAATTTTACTACATCTTTTAAAGCATATTCTATGTATTTTTCAATCTGCATAATCCTTCATCTCTTGTTCTTTGTTGATATTTTGTGTCTTTGTTTGTTCACAGTATATATACTTTCAGTTTTGAATCTAAGATTCTAATACCTGAAGGCTTTTTAAACTGGATTCTGCTATTTCTTATTTCTTTTAATCATTTTTCATGTTCCTTGATTTCCTTGTTTTCTTTTTTGTTGTCTTTTAATTTCTCTTTATTCAGTTTCTTTCTCTATATTTGGGATTTGGGGAGAGAGTATTTGGATTTGCTCCCCAGGAAGCCCAAGGGTTTCTGACTCAGTCTCTGGGGCCACGTTAACCTGAACACCCAGCTTCTTGGGTTGTATGCTGGTTCCTGCAGCCGCAAGCTCGGCCTCAACCCCCGACGCTCCTTGCTCAGCTCTGTGCCTTCCTGCTAGCTCTGCTGGCTGACAGTGGCCAAGGATTACCTAAGCCCCTTGCCGGGTGGGGCCTTAGCCTTCCATGGGCTTTGCCATCAGCTCCCCCGTGGTTCTGCTTGGGCAGCGGGATGGGCCTGGGCTCCCACCTCCCTGCAAAGCTCAGGCTGCAGGAGGCTGGACCCTGCCCTGCCCGCCTCCATTCAGGGAGCATGGATCCCGTGAGAGACTCTGCAGTCTGATACTCATGGATTTCTGCTTCCCGGGTCACACTGACTGAGGATGATTTCTGAGCAGTCCTGGGTGCTGTCTTGCCCCAGACAGAAACCTTAAGATTTATACATGTGGGGGATTCATGGACTTCTTTGTAACTTTGATGAAACTTATGGATCTTCACTTTAGAAAAATCAGCAAAAGTTTATACCAACAATATTTTTCTTAAATTTTAGTGTTTCAGGTCATAGACCCCAAAGCAATCTATAGATTCAATGCCATCCCTATGAAGCTACCAACAGAATTTTTCAGAGAACTAGAACAAATAATTTCACAATTTGTATGGAAATACAAAAATCTCGAATAGCCAAAGCAATCTTGAGAAAGAAGAATGGAACTGGAGGAATCAACCTGCCTGACTTCAAGTTCTACTACAAACCCACAGTCATCAAGACAGTATGGTACTGGCACAAAGACAGATATATAGACCAATGGAACAAGATAGAAAGCCCAGAGATAAATCCTTTATCTTTGACAAAGGAGGCAAGAATATACAGTGGAGAAAAGACAATCTTTTTAACAAGTGGTGCTGGAAAAACTGGTCAACCACTTGTAAAAGAATGAAACTAGAACAGTTTCTAACACCACACACAAAAATAAACTCAAAATGGATTAAAGATCTAAATGTAAGGCCAGAAACTATAAAACTCCTAGAGGAGAACATAGGCAGAACACTCTCCAACATAAATCACAGCAGGATCCTCTATGACTCACCTCCAAAAATATTGAAAATAAAAGTAAAAATAAACAAATGGGACTTAATTAAAATTAACAGCTTCTGCACAACAAAGGAAACTATAAGCAAGGTGAAAAGACAGCCTTCAGAATGGGAGAAAATAATAGCAAACAAAGCAACAAAGAATTAATCTCAAAAATATGCAAGGAGCTCCTGCAGCTCAATTCCAGAAAAATAAAAAGACCCAATCAAAGAGTGGGCCAAAGAACTAAACAGACATTTCTCCAAAGAAGTCATACAGATGGCTAACAAGCATATGAAAAGATGCTCAACATCACTCATTGTCAGAGAAATGCAAATCAAAACCACAATGAGGTACCATTTCAGCCCAGTCAGAATGGCTGCGATCCAGAAGTCTACAGGCAATAAATGCTGGAGAGGATGTGGAGAAAAGGGAACCCTCTTACACTGTTGGTGGGAATGCAAACTAGTACAGCCACTATGGAGAACAGTGTGGAGATTCCTTAAAAAACTGCAAATAGAGCTGCCTTATGACCCAGCAATCCCACTGCTGGGCATACACACCGAGGAAACCAGGATTGGAGACACGTGTACCCCAATGTTCATTACACCACTGTTTATAATAGCCAGGACGTGGAAGCAACCTAGATGTCCATCAGCAGGCGAATGGATAAGAAAGCTGTGGTACATATATACAGTGGAATATTCAGTTCAGTTCAGTCACTCAGTCGTGACCGACTCTTTGCAACCCCATGAATCACAGCACGCCAGGCCTCCCTGTCCATCGCCAACTCCTGGAGTTCACTCAGACTCACATCCATCAAGTCAGTGATGCCATCCAGCCATCTCATCCTCGGTCGTCCCCTTCTCCTCCTGCCCCCAATCCCGCCCAGCTTTACTCAGCCATTAAAAAGAATACATTTGAATCAGTTCTAATGAGGTGGATGAAACTGGAGCTTATTATAGAGAGTGAAGTAAGCCAGAAAGAAAAACACCGATACAGTCTGCTAACACATATATATGGAATTTAGAAAGATGGTAATAACCCTGTATGCGAGACAGCAAAAGAGACACAGATGTATAGAACAGTCTTTTGGACTCTGTAGGAGAGGGTGAGGGTGGGGTGCTTTGGGAGAATGGCATTGAAACATGTAAAATATCATATGTGAGATGAAGCGCCAGTCCAGGTTTGATGCAGGATACAGGGTGCTCGGGGCAGGTGCACCAGGATGACCCAGAGGGATGGTACTGAGAGGGAGATGGGAGGGGGGTTCAGGATGGGAACACATGTACACCCATGGTGGATTCAAGTCAATGCATGGCCAAACAAATACAATATAGTAAAGTAAATAAATAAATAAAACTGAGATTAAAAATAAATAAAAAAAAGAATTTCTGGTGATTTATTGGAAGTAAACATCTTTCTGACTATTGCATAATGATAAACTCACAGGAAACAAGTTAATTATTTGGCATGAAATATATATATGATTTTATCTAATAATTGAAGATTACCTCTTTAAATATATAAACTTTGACATTAATAATTTTTAGAACTCTTTCTAGCATGGATTGCATATTTTTATTCCTTCTTTAAACCATACTTGATCTAATCTTATTATTTCAGGTTTATAATAAGCCTAAAATTATAGAACTTAAGGATTATTAGAGGGAAACACTAATTGTACTTGATCATAACCTGTGTTGGAAGAGAAATTACAGGTCATCTCAGTCTGACGGCTCTTCCCATCTCTTGGACTCCAGTGAATTCGTTTGATGAGTTCACTTCTGAGTGGACATCTGTTGACGTTTCCTAAGGAAGCTGGATATTTGCAAAGAACCTCTTCATCCCTTCCAGCCACTTTCTCCCTCTAACTGTCCTCTGTCAGGCTTAGCATTTATATTATCAGGTAGTTACTCCTTCATTTTCTCCACACCCTCTCCAGCATTATTGTTTGTGGACTCTTTGATGATGGCCCTTGTGACCGGGGTGAAGTGATACCTCATTATCATTTTGATTTGCATGTCT
Organism: Madoqua kirkii; assembly: GCA_006408675.1. NCBI lineage: Eukaryota > Metazoa > Chordata > Mammalia > Artiodactyla > Bovidae > Madoqua > Madoqua kirkii. Next base: position 86,776 of record SJYC01102545.1, on the reverse strand, counting down.
CTGATACTTAGTGATGCTGAACGTCTTTTAATGCAGCTTTTAGCCGTCTGTATGTCTTCTCTGGTGAAATGCCAGTCTAGATCTTTACAACCTTCCTACACAATTGGTGGGAACGTAAACTTGCACAGCCCCTGTGGAGAACAGCATGGAGGTTCCTTAAAAAAACGGATAACAGAGCTAGCATCTGATCCAGCAATCCTGCTCTTCAGCAAATATCCCAAGAAAATTATCATTTGAAAACAGGCACGCACCCCAATGTTCGCTGCAGCATGATTACAATAACCAAGACATGGAAACAGCCGACACGTCCTCCAGGAGAGGAGTGGGTAAAGCAGACGCGGCGCGTGTAGACAGGGCAGTGCTGCTCAGCCGTAAAAGAGAGAAGCGTCGCGTTCGCAGCAGCGTGGGTGGACGAGAGATGGTCACACTGAGCGAAGTGTGTCAGACAGAGGTGCGCATCACATGACATCACTCGCTTGTGGAATTGGAGAAAAGGATCCAAAGAGCTTATTTACAAAACAGACAGATTCGTGGACCTCAACAAAACAAAACAAAACCAACTTGCGGTTACTGAAGGGGAAAAGTGTGTGTGTGGGAGGAGAGGTAAATTAGGAATTGGGAGTAACATACACACACTACTATCCATAGAATAATTGGCAAGGACCCACTCCATAGCACAGAAAGCTCTCCTCATCACTCCATAACAATCTATATGAGAAAATAATATGAAAACAAATGGACATCTGCATATGTGTATGTATATATATAGCGAAATCACTTTGTTGTACACCGGGAACTCACACACGCTGGAAATCAACTCTGAAGGTGTAAGCAAAGCCATCAGTCATGTCCGACTCTGAGACCCCACGGACTGTAGCCTACCAAGCTCCTCTGTCCCTGGGATTTTCCAGGCAATAGTACTGGAGTGGATTGCCATTTCCTTCGCCAGAGGATCTTCCCAGCCCAGAAATCGAACCTGGGTCTCCTGCATTGTAGACAGATGCTTTACCGTCTGAGCCACCAGGGAAACCAACTATACTCCAGTGTAAAATAAAAATTACATTAAAGAATTAAATGAAGCCTCAAACCCAAAAACCCACAAAAAGAATTGCTTTTTCAGAGGACAGACTCCTGGGCATTTATGATCCCAGTTCCAATATACATTCTCATCCTTTAACTTCAGATTCAAAAGGGCACGGTTTTCCTGTAGTCTCCAGGCAGCTTGACCCTCTCTGACTGCTCATTTTGTGGACACCCCAAGAAGGCTGAATGCAGAAGAATCAATGTTTTCAAAATGTGGTGCTGGAGAAGACGCTGAAGAGTTCCTTAGTCAGCAAGGAGATCAAGCTAGCTGGTCCTAAAGGAAATGAACCCCGAATTTTCACTGGAAAGACTGATGCTGAAGCTGAAGCTCCAGGCCTTTGGCCACCTGATGCGAAGAACTAACTCATTGGAAAAGACCCTCATGCTGGGCAAGATTGAAGGCGAGAGGAGAAAGGGATGAGAGAGGGTAAGATGGTTGGATGGCATCACCAAGCCAGTGGACATGAGTTTGAGCAAACGCCCAGAGATGGTAAAGGACAGGGAAGCCTGGCGTGCTGCAGCTCATGGGGCCACAAAAAGTCGGACACGACTGATCCCCTGAACAACAACAACCATCCTCAGCGTGTGGTCTACACTCAAGCTCCGTTAGTTCTTACTCATTTTACTCTCAAACAGAACCTAAAAGGATGGCCTTGATGTTGGCTGCATTTCAGACAACGGTAGGAGCAGGCTCCTTACAAGTGTGAGATGGGAGCTGCTGATAGGGTGGATGGAGACCGAGAGACGGGTTTCTGCCCGGCCTCTGCATGTTGCTTAAAACCCATTTGCAGTTCAAAGGCAAAGAAGAGCAAAACCCAAACATCAATGATTTCAAGAAAGTTCCTCAGGAAGGACTGCATTAGGGCAGGATGAAGAGAAAAATTTTAAAAGGAGTTGACGCGGCAACTCCTGCTAGAGATCTAAGCGAGCAATCGGCAGGAAGGCGAATTCCGTTCACACAAGCTGGTACCAGATCTGGCATTGCCAGCACTTGTATCTTTGACGCAGTTGGAACAAGACGCTTTGTCAAGATCAGGTGCAGGGCGGCCACGTCCGTCATCGTTTCTTAGACCCTGCGCTGGAGTTTTCAGGGCTCGCCCGCCTCCAGTTGGCAGATGGCTTTAGTTTTCGAACAGTGACGTGAGTTCAGTCACCTGCTGAATGGTTTTTGGCCCAGAAACCAGCACTGCCAGACTCCCAACCTGTCACATTAGGAGGACGTGCTCTGACAGGAAACGGATTTCGCTGCCCAGGGAGTGTGATGCAGAAAGCCGCGGCAGCGCTTGCCCAGGGTCAGAGCGGCCCCGCGTGAGAAGGGGGCGTGCCTGCCGACCTCCGCGTCTCGTGGCGCTGCCTGCCTCGGAGGCGCTGTTTCTTTGAGGGCAGGTGTGTTCTGTGCGTGGAGAGCTGTTACACGAGCTGTTGAAACGGGTCCTGGCTGACCTCAGGTTTCTGCATCGCAGTGTGTGTGACCGAAAATGCCGTAGTTGGGTGTTCCATTGCTTCACAGCCGTCACTCTGTCACATCTGATCTGTCCTTCGTGCGGCTATAGGAGTCGCTTCTCACAATACAGGTGGGATCTTCCTCAAGCACAGGTTTTTTCTAATTAAAAAATACCTGTTTATTTTGTCTTGGGGTATATTCCGTTAACGGACTTCCCTGGTGGTTCAGTGGTAAAGAATCTGCCTGCTAATGCAGGAGACTCGGGTTCAGTCCCTGGGTTGGGAAGATTCCCTGGAGAAGGAAATGGCAGCCCAGTCCAGTATTCTTGCCTGGAGAATCTCAGGGACGGGGGGAGCCTGGCGGGCTGCCGTCCACAGGGTCGCACAGACTCGGGCACGACTGAAGCGACTTAGCAGCAGCAGCAGCAGTGACCAAACAACAGCTGCTGCTGCTGAGTCACTTCAGTCGTGTCCGACTCTGTGCGACCCTATAGATGGCAGCCCACCAGGCTCCCGCGTCCCTGGGACTCTCCAGGCAAGAACACTGGAGTGGGCTGCCGTTTCCTTCTCCAATGCATGAAAGTGAAAAGTGAAAGTGAGGTCGCTCAGTCGTGCCCGACTCTTAGCTACCTCATGGACTGCAGCCCACCAGGCTCCTTGGTCCATGGGATTTTCCAGGCAAGAGTACTGCAGTGGGGTGCATCGCCTTCGCCGCCGGTAGCTGATTAATAACGTTCTGATACTTTCAAGTAAACAGTGAAGGGACAGCCATACGTATCCATTCTCCCCCAGACTCCCCTCCCATCCAGGCTGCACATAACATTGAACAGAGTTCCATGTGCTATAGAGAAGGACCTTGTTGATTATCCATTTTAAATACAGCAGTGTATGCATGTCCATTTTGATCACAGGTCCTCAAAAATGTAACATTTCTTTGAGCCACATTTATTTAAAAAAACAAAAACAAAAAAACCCACCTCTTGATTAAGGCATATTTTGTATATCATATATGTCATCATTTTTAAGTGTGATTTTCCTAATGTAAATTTTAAAAAAGTTTTAGTGCCTTGACTCAGTTGCACAAACCATCACCGTAAGTCAGCCATAGACTGTTCTCATCGCCCCAGTATGATTCCCTGGGCACGTCAGTTTTCTCCAGGCAGCCACTCAGCTGCTTTCTGTCTTTATTTTGTTGTTCAGCCGCTAAGTCATGTCCTGCTTTTTGTGACCCCACGATGGCAGCATGCCAGGCCTCCCTGTCTCTCACCGTCTCCCAGAGTTTGCCCAAGTTCATGTCCATTGAATCGGTGATGCTATCCAACCATCTCATCCTCTGCAGCTCTCTTCTCCTTTCACTTTCAGTCTTTCCCAGCATCAGGGTCTTTTCCAAGGAGTTGACTCTTTACATCAGGTGGCCAAAGTATTGGAGCTTCAGCTTCAGCATCAGTCCTCCTAATGAATATTCAGGGTTGATTTCCTTTAAGAGTGACTGCTTTGATCTCCTTGCAGTCCGAGGGACTCTCAAGACTCTTCTCCAGCACCACAGTTCAAAGGCATCAGTTCTTCAGTGTTAGCTCTGCCTTTTCTGAATGTCTCTTGTAAATCAAGTTGTCAATATGTGACTTCTTATGAATGGGTTCTTTCATTCCGTGCAATGTTTCTGAGGTCCGTCCATGATATGAGGTAGCTGCAGTTTTTCCTTTTCATTGCAGAATAGCCTTCCTTGTCTCTTCACCAATTGACAGCATTCAGGTTGTTTCCCATTTTGACGTACTGTGAATAATGCAGCAAAGAAACACGAAAAAGTTCTTGTGTGGATGTATATTTTCACTTCTCTTGGATGGATAGCTAGAGAGGAATTTCTGTGTCATATGGAAAATTTATGATCAAGTTTTTAAGAAACTGACAAAGTATTTTCTGAACTGGCTGCACAATTTCATACTCCCGCCAGCAGTGTGAGAGGGCTTCGGTTTCTCCACAGCCTCTCCAGCGTTTACTTTTGTTTGCCTTTTTGTTATAGCTGTTCCAGGGGCTGGAAAATAGTATCTCAAGTTTTCTTCGTGACTAACAATGTTGAGTGATTTTCATGTGTTGATTAGCCATTTGCAGGTCTTCTAGGAGGAGCTGTGCATTTAAATTTTATACTAATGCTTTGATTGAGTTGCTTATTTCATTATGATTGAGTTGTAAGTGTTGTCTGTGTATTCTGGACAAAGGCCTTTATTAGATACCTGTTTTGAAAATATTTTCTCCCAGTATGTTGCTTGTATTTTCATTTTTTTATTGATGTCATCTGAGTTGTAAAAGTTTTGAATTTTAATGAGGCCCAATTTATCAGTATTTTCTTTTATGGACGATGCTTTTGATATCATGTCTAGGAAATCTTTTCATAACCCAAAGATTTGAGATTTTCCTGTGCTTTCATCTAAAAGTTTTCTGCTTTGGCACTTACACTAGGTCTCTGATCCCTTGCCATCTTAATATTAGTCTTCTGATGCACTGACTGTGGACTGTCTTTCCGTTTGATTAGATTTATTTCCCCGGGATTACGTTGTGATGTTCAGTGTGCTAGTCTTGCCTTTCTTGAGTTAAAATTGCATGTAAATATTTTATCTTTTGTGATGCTATTGTGAATAATATATTGTAAAAATTTGAATACTTTATTGTTTGTATATATATTAGATTACTTGCTGTCCATGTATGTCCTCTGGCAAAGTATTTACTCACAAGTCTTTTCCTTACTTTATGATCTTTCTTGCATTTTGAGAGTTCTCTGCAGATTCTGTATGCCAGTCCTTAATCATAGGTGATTTGCAAATATTTTCTCCAATTTCTCTTTTTTTCATTTTTAAAGCATCTTTTGAAAAGTGGAAGCTTATAGTTTATATGGATTCCAATTTATCAGCCCTTTTACGGACTGTGCTTTGAGTGTGGCGTCTGAGAGTCATTTGCCTAATTACAATCCTGAACTCTCTCACCTGCACTTTCTTCTGGAATCTTTGTAGTTAGTTTAGGTTTCACACTTAGATATATGAAATGCTTTGGCTGGAGTTTTCTATATGAAACAAATATATACCATGTATATGGTATATTTTATGAGGTTAACTTTTAAACAGTGTTTTTTGTTGTGTATGGTAAGTTTAGGTTTAAGCACCGTTTGTTGAAAAGACTATCTTTACGCCTCTGAAATGCTTTTGCATCTTTGTCAAAAGTCAGTGCCCATATTTGCGTGTCCGTTGCTTGAATCTCTGCTTTGTTCCTTTAACCTATTTGTTCATTTTGAAAATTATAATGCACAGCTTTGACTACTTTAGCCTATAAAGCAAATATGTTATCCTTCCAGTGTGGGTGTTCTTTTTTAAGTCCTTTGCAATTCTATGTGAATTTAAACTCAGTTTGTCATGTTAAAAAAAAAAACAAAAAAACAACTCGGATGGAATCCTGTGGGGAGTAGCCCACTGGCTCTGGAAATCAGTCGAGGGGAAATTGACGTAAACACTCTTGAGCCTCAGACACATGAACAAGACACGCGTCTCCATCCATTGGTGTTTCATTTATCTTAGCAAGATTGTGTGGATTTTGGTTTACACACGTATTTTGATGGATTTATCTATTTTCCGTAAGTTTAATGCTGTTGTACATAGTACAATTTGAACAGGTAAATTTTGGCTGCCCCTTGATAAAGACATGAAATTGATTTTTGAGGTTCTGGTGGTATTTCTACACCGCAACCTTGTTAGACTCACTTATCTGTCCCAGTAGCTTTTGTAGGTTTCATTGGATTTTTGTCATCCGCAATCACGTCCTCTCAGAATAAAGACAGTTTTCCTTCTTCCTTGCCAATCTGCATCCTTTTTATTTCCTTTTCTGTTCTGAGTGCACTGGACAGAGCCTTCGCTGCCGTGTCGACAGATGTGATGAGGGGAGGCCCTCCTGTCTTGTTCCTGATCTCGGGGGAAACCGCTCATCACTGAATTTGGCATTAGCTGCAGCTTCCTCATTGCTGCTTCTTTCAGGGTGAGGGAGTTCACTTTTATTTCTTGTCTTCTGAGAGTTTTTAAAGGGAGCAGATGTTGGATTTTGCAAAATGCCCTTTCTGTTCAATTGAGATGAATAATCATAGTTTTTATTTTTCATTAAACTTTGGTGATATAGTGATTTACATGAATTGATTTTCAAATGTTAAACACATGTTGCATTTCTGGATGAAGCCTACTTATACATGATATATTATTATTTCAAAATATTCATGGGCAATTTGCTAAAGGAAATTTTTGTTATATTTTTTCCACCTATGTTTAAGAGGAACATTGGTCCCTACTCTAACTTTCTGATAATGTCTTTGTCTTATTTTGGAATCACAGGAATGCTGGCCTCAAAGAATGAGTTAGAAAGTGTCTCTTCCTCTTCAGTTTTATGGATGTGTTTGAGCAGAGTCAGTGTTTCTTCCTTAAGTGTTTGGTATATTTCACCAGTAGAGACATCTACTTCTAGAGATTTTTTTTTTGCTGAGGGTGGGGTGGGGTGTGCTGGAGATGGCTGCAGGGCCAAAATTTTTAACTGCAAATTCAACGTCTTTAACAGATATAAAGCTGTTAACATTGTTCATTTTTTGGTAATTTGTATCTTCAAGAAATTTCTCATTTCCTATGCATTTTTGAATGTCTAGGCTTAAAGTTCAGTTTAGTACAGTTCAGTTGCTCAGTCACGTCCGACTCTTTGCAGCCCCATGAATCATAGCACGCCAGGCCTCCCTGTCCATCACCAACTCCCAGAGTTCACTCAAACTCACAATCATCGAGTCGGTGATGCCATCCAGCCATCTCATCCTCTGTCGTCCCCTTCTCCTCCTGCCCCCAATCCCTCCCAGCATCAGAGTCTTTTCCAGTGAGTCGGCTCTTGGCTTAAGTTGTCCCGATGTCCCTTATTGAATCTATAGCGATGCTGCCTCTCTTATCCCTAACACTGGTAATTTGTATCTTCTTTGTTTCTTGATCAGTGTTATCAATCATGCTGATCTTAAAGGAGGAGTTTTGATTGCATTCATTCCTGTTTTTTTCATTAAATTCCATCTTGACCTTGTTGCTGTTCAGTTGCTAACAGACTCCTTGTGACCCCATGAACTGCAGCAGGCCAGACTTCCCTGTCCTTCACTATCTCCCAGAGCTCGATCCTGTTCATATCCACTGAGTCGTATCATATGACCCTGGGCAGAAACAGAATCTAAATATCCAGAGAGTTTTGCTCTCGAAAATAATGTTTCCCCTCCTGTTTTAGAGTATCCCTGGACTTTGGGACCAGTAATAAAATATTTCCAAGGCTCAGGGGGAAAAAAAAAAAAAACCAGCAAACTATTGACTATTTCCTTTATCCTGTCTATTTTACATTTAATTTGCTATCCTTTTTCTAGTTTCTTGTAAACAGGAAGCTGAGGTTCTTGATTTGAGACCTTTCTCCTCTAATGTTGGCATTGATGTAGGCTCCCTAATGAGCTGTATCACACACAGTCTGCTATGACAGCTTTTAATTTTCATTCAGTTTGAAATACTTCCTAATTTCCGTCTTGGTTTCTTCTTTGACCCATGGGTTATTTAGAAGTATGTCATTTTGTGTTCTAATGTCTAGGTGTATTCCATACATCTTTTATGTTATTAATTGGTAATTCGATTCCATTTTGGCCAGAACATGCGTCTTTGTGCCTTGAATCCTTTGAAATTTGTTTCTGCTTAATTTGTTTCCAGATCTCACCCGTCTTGGTTCATTTCAGGTGTGCCCTTGAGAAGAATGCACATCCTGCGGCTGTGGGTGGGATTGCCTGTGAGTGTCAGTCACGGAGGGCCATATTCTTGCTGCTTTTCTTTCTACTTCTTCAAGGTCCTGAAGGAAAAGTGCCTTTTTTTTTTTTCCACTCTGCAGTTACATCTGTTTTGCTTAATGGATTATGAAACTCTGTAATCAAGTTCATAGGGGTTTAGAATTGTGTGAGCTGCTTAATTGTTTAAAATTGTTGAGCGCGTGTTCTTACGGAGATGTCTTTTCTAAACTTCTGCGGCTAATGCTGGCTCTGAAACCCTTCAGTCTGACCTAAGACGGTCAGTCCTACATTCCCTCCACCAGGGTTAGCTGCGTACATTCTCCCTTTGTTAGGGTCCACAGGGGCTCACAGCAGAGGATTCTGAAATGGCCCACTGTGGTGGCCCGGCAAGCCAGGGATGCAGGCACAGGGGCCGTGTTGCCCTGGCGGCATCCTGTTTTTACCCTTAACGCAGGACCCTGTTTTTTGAGAAACTAGTGCCAGTCTCTCAAGGTCACGTGAGCACCCGACTGTGAGACCCCCCTGACTACGTGACCGCAAGACCCCAGCTACAGGCTACAGGTAAACCAAGGCCCCCTCCCTTCGGGGCACAAGTTCCCTTCGATAGGGTGTAAGGAGGGGTGTCTGCAAAGGGAGAGCACTGGCCTCCCTCTAAAGCTATCTCTTCCTTTCTCCCGTAATGAGTCCTCTCTGCCTGAGTGCCCTGCTCACTCTCTTTTCCTCCGCGCTTGCCTTACCCCCATGTCTTTGCTTTCACTCACTTTTCCGCTTCTATTTAAACTCCATTTCCTATAAAAAGCAGAGGATTGGGTCTTGGTTCTTCATCCAGTCTGATAGTCTCTTCATTTTAGTTGGAGTCTTTGGTCGAATCACGCTTACTGCGACTGTTGGCCTGGTCATGGCCAAGTCCATAAGCTTGCTGTCTGTTTTCTAGTTTTTCCGTCTTTTCCTTGCCTCTTTTCTTTCTTTTTCTGCTGTCTTTTCACTTAATGATATGCATTTTAGGATTTCACTTTATTGCCTTTGTTGGAAATTGTTGACTATAATGCTTTAAAAAAAATGGCAATGACTTCAGGGTCTAGAGCAGGCATCTTGAGCTCACCACAGTCTGTCTGGACGTGATGCTGTGCCAGTTCACGTGACGGAAGAGCTTGGCGATGGCAGGCTGCTGTTTCCCTCCTGCTGGCCTTGAAGCTTTTGCGGTCATTTATTTTTCTTAGATGTATGTTATAAACCTCCAATACATCATCATTATTTTGTTCAAATGATTATCTTTTAAAGAGATTTAAATAATAGGGAAAAGTCTTAATTATCTACCAAGTTAGTACCATTCCCAGGATTCCTCCCTCCTTTCTGCAGATTTTATTTCCATCCAGCATCACGTGTTTTCTCTAAATCCACTCCAGCTTTGGCACGGTCAGGGGATCAAGGCTGGAGAAGGAGCCCGTCCATATAGGAGGCGGCGGAAACTGGAAGAGGCTTGGCGTGATAGGTGGCGAGGAACCGCGTGGGAGGAGGCTCCAGCGAGTAGCCCTGCATGGGGCAGGAGGGGAGGGCAGGCTGACCCCCGAGTCTGTGGACCTGGGTCTGTCTGTGGGGGAAACAGCACGGTGCTTCCTATGGAGTTCAGGAGAGAAATGTCACTTTGCTGTCTCTCTGCCCAGATCTTTCTTTCTATTCATAGTTAATTGCTGCATTTCTTCAGCTTCCGTAATATCCCACTTAATCCTGAAGATGTTCTGCCTTGAATCCGAGTTTAATGAAGTTTAATCGCTCACGTGCCTCTCCCGCTGGCCTGTGATTGCCGAAGGAGACAAGGCTGAGCGCTGTTCTTTGTTTCCAGCCGCTATTATGTCCCCAGAACAATGCCGGGCACACAATGAGCGATTAATAAATTTAGGTGACTCCCGTTCACAAAAGCGCTGACTTCCGTGTGACACAATACACGCGTGATTTAATGCTCTTTCATCATGGAATACAGCACTGAGAGTCCTCTGCTCTGATCTTGAGGACTTCGTAGACGTGCAGTCTCAATTTCGAGATCTAAATAGGTGTGTCAACAGTGCCGGGGGGGTCATACAAGAAATTCCCAGCTTGAGTTATTTTCCAGTGTCATAACACTTATGGTTCTGTGGAAGCACAAGCAATTTCCTCAATAAAGAAGGAAAGAAGGGAACAGCTGCCGGGATGATAACTCAGCTGCCTGAGGTACACGGGCAGCCACAGTCTGGGCGGTATGGATACTAATAAGGGGCAGGGGGCAGGACTTGGCTGGCGATGGGCCTTGTGGAAATATGTCTTCAGCAGGCGAGGAGCCAGGAGCTGCTGCCCTGCAGAGGTTTCACCGAAAGCTGTTTGGAATCTCAATCTGGGAGCAGAGCTGGGAGGTGGTTTCTATTAACAGGGGATGTGCCTGCTGTTTATTGCTCCTGATAGAGCTGGCGCCCAGCTAGACACCTGTTGATCGCGTGTCAGGACATCAGGGCAGAAATATCAGCTCCTGGAGGAAAGTCTTTCAGCAGAGATATGAGAAACCCAGAAAAATCAATACCCCTAATACAAAGATGTTTCTGGAGGTGTTCCTTTTACAATGAAGAGACACACCAAGCTCTTGCCAATACTTTGGATCTTAGAAACAATATTTCTCTTTAAAGAAGAAGTGGATCTAAAGCACAGTGTAGCTTAAAAAAATAAAAACAAAAGTGCTCACCTCCGGCTGAGGGAGCTCCGGGGTCATCCTGGGCCCCCGCTGGGCCCCGTGGACAGAGGCTCCAAGGGCCTCCCCTCCCCTTCTCCCCGACAGTGACCTGCATCGTCATGGTGATGCCCTCAGGGTCCCGGCTTATCGCTGCTTTTCCTGGTCCCCGAACCCCAGATGTGTCCAGTGAGTTCCGGAACGTCAGCTGCCCCTATTTTTACTTTCCTACAAAGCCAGCTTAAATTCAATATTAAAAGAAAACTAAGATGGCATCTGGTCCCATCACTTCATGGCAAATGGAAGGGGAAACTGTGGAAGCAGTGACAGGTTCCCTCTCCTTGGGCTCTCAGATCACTGCAGGTGGCGACTGCAGCTACGAAATCAGAAGACAACTGCTTCTTGGCAGGAAAGCTGTGACAAGCCGAGACGGTGCATTATAAACTGAGAGGTCTGTATAGTCACAGCCGTGGTCTTTCCAGGGGTCGTGGACCATGACAAAGGCTGAGCACCAGAGAACTGGTGCTTTCGAACTGTGTGTTGGAGAAGACACTTGAGAGTCCCTTGGACTGCAAGGAGATTCAGCCAGTCAACTTAACCAACAAAGGATATTAGATGTTTTGAGTCTTTGACAGGTGGGCTGGGAGTGTTGCTGCTGCTGCTGCTGCTGCTGCTAAGTCGCTGAATTTCATAGAAATTCATGTATACGGCAGTGACGTGTTTCTGAGCATTTATTTTTCGTTTGTGTTCCTTCCTTTACTCATTGTTCATGCTCACTTTGCTGTTTCTCCTCCCTGATTTTGGGAACAGTTTCCATTAAAGACCCGCCTGCCAAACAGGAAACGTGGGTTCGATCCCTGGGTCAGGAAGATCCCCTAGAGAAGGGAATGGCAACCCACTCCAGCATTCTTGCCTGGAGAATCTCATGGACAGAGGAGCCTGGAGGGCTGCAGATTGCCAATACTTTGGATCTTAGAAACAATATTTCTCTTTAAAGAAGAAGTGGATCTAAAGCACAGTGTAGCTTAAAAAAATAAAAACAAAAGTGCTCACCTCCGGCTGAGGGAGCTCCGGGGTCATCCTGGGCCCCCGCTGGGCCCCGTGGACAGAGGCTCCAAGGGCCTCCCCTCCCCTTCTCCCCGACAGTGACCTGCATCGTCATGGTGATGCCCTCAGGGTCCCGGCTTATCGCTGCTTTTCCTGGTCCCCGAACCCCAGATGTGTCCAGTGAGTTCCGGAACGTCAGCTGCCCCTATTTTTACTTTCCTACAAAGCCAGCTTAAATTCAATATTAAAAGAAAACTAAGATGGCATCTGGTCCCATCACTTCATGGCAAATGGAAGGGGAAACTGTGGAAGCAGTGACAGGTTCCCTCTCCTTGGGCTCTCAGATCACTGCAGGTGGCGACTGCAGCTACGAAATCAGAAGACAACTACTTCTTGGCAGGAAAGCTGTGACAAGCCGAGACGGTGCATTATAAACTGAGAGGTCTGTATAGTCACAGCCGTGGTCTTTCCAGGGGTCGTGGACCATGACAAAGGCTGAGCACCAGAGAACTGGTGCTTTCGAACTGTGTGTTGGAGAAGACACTTGAGAGTCCCTTGGACTGCAAGGAGATTCAGCCAGTCAACTTAACCAACAAAGGATATTAGATGTTTTGAGTCTTTGACAGGTGGGCTGGGAGTGTTGCTGCTGCTGCTGCTGCTGCTGCTAAGTCGCTGAATTTCATAGAAATTCATGTATACGGCAGTGACGTGTTTCTGAGCATTTATTTTTCGTTTGTGTTCCTTCCTTTACTCATTGTTCATGCTCACTTTGCTGTTTCTCCTCCCTGATTTTGGGAACAGTTTCCATTAAAGACCCGCCTGCCAAACAGGAAACGTGGGCTCGATCCCTGGGTCAGGAAGATCCCCTAGAGAAGGGAATGGCAACCCACTCCAGCATTCTTGCCTGGAGAATCTCATGGACAGAGGAGCCTGGAGGGCTGCAGTCCACGGGTCACAACGAGTCGGATACGGCTGAGCGTCTGTCAATAACAGCAGGATTAGATGTCGTCCTTCCTCGGCTTACTCTGCTGATGGTTTCTTTGAGATGGCTCCTGGGATAAGCCTTCCTCGATCATTGGAGGTCAGCTTTATGGTGATCTCTGTGATAAGAATTGAAAGGAATATGTCATTGTGAGGTTGATTTTGTTTTATTCCATTATACTAAAACAAAAACAAAGAAGGTAAGAGTGAATATCTGAAAATTCTGAATGGCAGCCTGTGGACATTTTTGTCAGGTTGTTTTTCATAACCTTCATGCATTTTTAAAGATTTCCAAATATTTACCCCAAACGGCCCACGCCGTGGTCGCAGAGAGCTGTCCGTGGCCCTCTGGGTGGGCAGCCTGTGCCCGCCCGAGGTCTGCTGGCCAGCCTGTGTTCTGGAGCGTATGGATTTCCAAACCATGGGCAGTAACCGGCCAGCCTTTTCACGAGTGGTCAGGGCTGGACCCTGCTCATGCTGCTGAGAAAAGTTAGGGGAGTTTTAATTTTTAAAAGGCCATTTTTTTATTTTTGGCAGTGCCGGGTCTTTGTCGTGCCTGACTTTTCTCTGGTTGTGGTGAGTGGCGGCTGCTGTCTAGTTCCCACGCGTGGGCTGCCCTTTGCAGTAGCTTCTCCTCCTGCCCATGGCCTCTGGGAGCCTGGGCATTGGTAGTGGCAGCAGGTAGGCTCGGGGGTTGTGGTTCCCGGGCTCTCGAGTGCAGGCTTGGTACTTGTGGGGCACAGCCTCACCTGCTCTGCGTCACGTGGAATCCTCCCGGACCAGGGATCAGATGTGTGTCTCCTGCAGGGACAGGCAGATTCTCACCACTGAGCCCCCAGGGAAGCCCCGGGGAGCTCTTCTTGGTAGAAAAGAGTGCCTGGAGGTGGCCCAGCCCGACTTCTCCTGCCTCCCTGGGTGGACGCATCGCCGCCTTTGCCTTTGTGGTTATCTCAGGAGGACCCAGACGTGGGCTGCTCAGCGGCTCCTCTCCAGATGCCGCTGGAGGCTGAGAAATCGGCTGAGTGGGCAGGGCCCAGCCTGCGGGCTCCCTGGTAAGGCTGGACGGCCAGGCCGGCGGCCGCCCTGAGACGGAGGGCTCCTCTTCAGGTCTGTGTGTTCCAGGGCCCCGCTAATCACCCTGCGTCTGTCTGGGCCGCTTAAAACACCTTTGGAAGATCTTTGAGAAGCACCTACACGTTTCCCCGCTTCTTTTCTCGTGTACCTTCGTTTATTTTTAATAACCTTAACCAAAGATTCAGCATGCGAAGGATTCCGAGAGCCAGGCAGCGGAGTCTCCTCAACCCTCCCCCCAGCCAGTTTCCTTTGGTAAACTTTCTGAAGCTCTCCCAGAGCCACGAGCAAGCTTGCCCTTGGCCCCTCGGGAAATAGGAGCTGGGGGACATTTTCATCAGGGAGTAACGTTAAATGATATTAGGAAGCGAAAACGTAGAAGGAATATGAGGGGGGATTGGATGGAAAGAGGCAGGAAACAGTGAACTCAGAGACTCGTCTCGTGGCCCCAGGGTGGTATAATTCGGGAGGCGCTGCAGGAGGAGACCGCAGAGGCAGCGGGGCTGCAGGAGAGACTGGCAGTTTTAAGGTTTGCCGCCCTTCGTTGTCACGTGTGGCTGCTAACTTACTGACACAGCACATTATGCTGAATTTCAGACTTGCCTTTCACTTTTGTCATCATTTAAAAATATATGGAAAACTTCATTTCCCAGATTATTGTCGAGCTCTCTGAGTTTTAGGAGGTGTTTTTAAGCCAATAAGATCTATGGTTCTTCTAGGAAAACTTAGGGTATAAATCACCAGTTTAAAACAATGGAGTACACATCCTACTGTGTAGGCAAAATACAGTAGCATTAGCACTAATTGCCAAGGCCTGTCCACTGTAAGGAGGTTGCCCACTGGCACCGCAAGGTGAGACGTCCTTCTTCTTAGCGTTTTTAGAAACTGATTACGTGGCCACACGGGCAGCGACTGATTCACTATCTGCCTCCTTTGCTGGCAGCCGACTCTGAAATCGGGGACCCAAGTGGATCTTGTTCAACAGTTCATTGCGTGATTCAGCACAGCACCCAAATGCAGGGGCATATGGAGGAATAACGACGGGTACGTTAAATGAATAGGTGGGTGGAGGATGGAATGATGGATGAAAGAAAAGCTTCCTGGATGTGCCAGGAAACGTACTGGAGAGAGTAACTCTCTTGAATGCCTTTGAATCATGCAGAACATGATTATTCATATGAGGATTTCTAGATAAGGTGACTGTGTGTGTGTGTGTGTGGGGAGTGGAGACCAGAAAACAGTCACGTCCAAAGTGTGAGCCACCTTCAGGGAAGCCGAAGCTCCCGACCAGCCCTTTAAAATAAGACACAAAATCCCCCTGAACACGTTTCACTGGACCAAGGAGAATGGAGGCTTATTCATCTCCCAGAATACACAGCCCACGGTTGTGGACCTAAATTCTCACGGAAATAGGATCCCAGAGGGGGTGACTCACTCTCTCCACATCCACTGTTGACAGAACAGCTAAGCCCTCCTTAACTGGAGCCCAGCAGGGCCGCAAGGGCGCCACCAGCCCCTCCTCAGGCAGCGGGCTCTTCCTTCCGCGCCGGTTAAGCGCGATCGTCCTGGAGACAGAGGTGGAGGAGGCTGGCATCCTTCTAAGATGAAATCGACTTGCACGACTCCCACGTTTTTACACGCACTTGGGCCAAGCTGAGAAGAAATGACGCTGGAAAGAACTTGGGGAATTCTCCCCATGGGGGGTGGGGCCCAGATGTGCTCAGGAAGACTGAGAGCCGGCCTGGCGCCGCGGGTCAGCCCCCTGGGGCCGCGGGCGGAGGAGCAGCTCTGGGCTGTGCCGGGGCTCATGGCACCCACCCTCCTGCCCCCACCCCGACTTCTGGGGGTGGATTGTTACTCAGGGGAGGAGGGTCTTCCTCAAAAAGAAACCGGGTGTTTTAGGAAGGTAGTGAGTCGTGGGTGTGCCAGGCAAGGAGGGGGTCATGGAGACTGCAGGGATGCAGAGCAGAGACTCACCCAGGACTGAGGGACACGTGGACGAGGTGGGACCCCGAGCCCACCCCCTGGAGAGTTGGCTTGTTTCCCGATCCATTACATGCCTTGGACAGAGCAGACGGGCCGCGGGCTCTGAGCTCCGCGTGCAGCCCCTCCCTAGTGAGGACTGGGAGAGCCCCCTGGGGACACACCTGGAGCCCTGCCTGCCCTCTCTGGACGTTGCTAGAGCCCCCTCGGCCCCCGCTGCCTTGTTTGATCACACTTCCTGCACCTCTCTCTTAAACTCATGACCCTGGAGAGGGAGCCACAGTCTTTCTTCTGCGGCTGCTGTCCTCTGGGCCCACGCATATGAGCTGGCACACGGCTCGGTTAGAACCGACGATTTCCAACAGGGCGAATGGGCCCGTCTGACTTGCCCTGAGGCTATCAACCAACGCAGGAAGAAGAGGCACTTTATGACCTATGGCTCTGCCCCCAGGTTGGGTATGGAAGGGCATTTCCTCTGTGTTTGCCCCATGGACAGGCCTGAGTCGCCTCTCACTGCAGGTCTATTAGGCCAGTGCCTTGTCCCCACGTCTCTGCAGAGAAGCATCCCCTGGAGACGGCTGCCCTCTGGGCTGGCATTCTGGGGGTACGGCCTTGCGGGGGGCCTCAACATCGGGGGTGACAGTGCTGCCTGGCAGGGCTGAGGGCGCCCACCGCTTGTGATGTCCTGCAGGGCTGGAGCGGCTCTCTGCCCTGGCGGCTCCTTGAGTGGCTCTGTGAGGGTGGGGGCCCAGCACCAGGCTCCTCTTTGCCAGGCTGTGCTCTGGAGTCGGGGTGGCAGGGAGCAGGAGCCTCGCACAGGAAGCTCTTCCTGGCCGCTGCTGGGCTTTTCCGGCGGCTCCGAGAACAGAACCTTCTCTCCTGCTTGGTCGTTCGCCCTGGGCTCCTCATTCACTCATCCGATGTCTGTCCGTCCATCCTTCAGTTTGCTCAACGCTGGGGTCCCAGTCAAGCGAGGCTCAGCCCATGCCTCAGGACGTGCGTGGTCCCTGCTGCAGGCGGGCAACCCCACCCCACCCCATGGCTGGTACCACGCCCGCCGGCCGTGAGCCCCTCCACACACTCTTTCTTCATTCGACCTCTCCTTTGCGCTGCTTGGCCTGGGTCTAGGGCGGCTGTCAGCGACCTGAGCTGAGCTGTGGCCAGTGCCTCGTCCCCTCCCGGGTCCTTTCCCTCTGACGCTCAGCCGTGGTGGCAGGCGCAGGTGAGCGGTACCGACCCGGCCCCTGTGTGTCCGCCGAGCGGAGCTGCGCGCCGGGGAGCTTCACGCGGGGTTGCCGGCTGTAGCTGCTTGCCACCTTGGTGGCTCAGGGCCCTTCCTTGTGGTTTTCCTTTGGTCTGTACGTTTTGAAGGCAGTGAAAACCTTGGGATACGTAAACAGAGAGGCAGCTTTTTTGACCGTTCCCATGTACTCCCCACGGAAGAATTCCTAGGAGGAGGCATGGAGACTTGAGGACCTACCTGTGGCTTCAGAGTCGCGTCATCTCTGGACTCAGCTCACTTCAGCATGGGCGCCGTTTCACTGTTTCACAGAAAGCTGATTGCTCAGTAGTGTTGTGATGCCTCTGATTTCCTTTGCTCCTGAGGATGGTGGAAACCCGGTTGCCCTGCCGTGCTTGCATGCTTCAGTGCCGTGCGGCCTGGCGCCCTTCCTGGGCTCCTCGCCCAGGTGTGAGACAGCAGCCTGCGGGCGGAGTTTCGGGAGGATGAGACTCCTCTGAGAGACAAGAGCTGGGTCCTCTCCTCTCTGTCAAGGTGGTAAACAGCCAAGGCCCCTGGGGTCTCCGGGCTGTTTATGCCCTTGCGGACGGGCCTGCTGTCTGTGTGGGAAGCCCTGCCGGGGCTCTGAACCACCACATACACGCTGAAGCAAAGCATAACAGACCTGCGATCGCAGCAGGACGGTGGACTTCTCTGTCAAAATGTGACAGACGCTTATTGTCAAGTAAGTGTCAGAGATGAGGGAAATGAAAGGACAGTCGTGAAAATCAACAACGATGGCACCATTCAGAGATAAAAACCGTTTCCATTTCAGCGTTTCCCCTTCGTTCTTGGAGTGCATTTTTAGAAGGTTTCATCCTGATTGTTCCACAGCGTACCAAAAGCATCCCTGTGTGACCCATGCTTGTGAGACCTGCTCGGGGCTGGGGGGACGGAATCCGCTGAGTGTTAGCTGCTCAGTCGTGTCCTCCTCTGCCACTCTGCAGACTGCCGTGCCCTGGGCTCGTCTATCCGTGGGACTTCCCAGGCGAGAATGCTGGGGTGAGCTGCTGCTTCTGACTCCAGGGGATCTTCCCGACCCAGGGACTGAACCACAGTCTCTTGCGCCTCCCGCACAGTCAGGCGGATTCTTCCCCACGGGCCGCCTCCTAGGACGTGTTGTTCCGCTTGGCCCTTCCCCTAGCACTGCACACTGTGTCTCCTGGCTTTTCTGAGGATATGTGCTGCACGTGGGCGTTTTCGGCGTGTACACTTGCCTGTACTCGGGGGTCCCTTTGGGGGAGACGCTGACGCAGTATGTGCTCTAGGGTCCGGTTTGAGTTTAAACCCCAGCTCCCCACTCGCCAGCTGTGTGACTCGGTGAGGCTGCTAAGCCTCTCTGTGCACCACGGTCCTCATCCGCGGGGTGCTGTGTACGGTGGCGGAGGCCCCTCTGGGGGCTGAGGCATGTGAGCAGCGAGCCTGGCCCGCAGCAGGCTGGGCTGACGGCCACCTCTGCGGCTGCCCTGCTGCATCCTCAGCGATACGGTGATGAGCCGGCCTGAAGCCGGAGCAGGCTGGCCCGCCCAAACAGAAGCGCTTCTGGAGGCTTTGGGCTTCTGGTCTCACTGGTTTCCCCTGCTGCTGCTGCTGCTGCTGCTGCTGCTGCTGCTGCTGAGTCGCTTCAGTCGTGTCCGACTCTGTGTGACCCCATAGACGGCAGCCCACCAGGTTCCCCCGTCCCTGGGATTCTCCAGGCAAGAACACTGGAGTGGGTTGCCATTTCCTTCTCCGATGCATGAAAGTGAAAAGTGAAAGTGAAGTTGCTCAGTCGTGTCTGATTCCTAGCGACCCCATGGACTGCAGCCCACCAGGCTCCTCCATCCATGGGATTTTCCAGGCAAGAGTACTGGAGTGGGGTGCCATTGCCTTTTCCAACTGGTTTCCCCAAGTCTTCTCAAAATGAAACACTGCTGACTTACTGTGTGGACTAGTGAACATGTTTCTATACCTCACTGCTTTCTCTCCGTTTTTCCTCTGCTTCTGCCCTTCACGCCCTCCCCTGTGCTGGTGGGAATCAAGGACAGAGCTGCCCGATCCCCACCGTAGAGAGGCCCCTGCTGTCTGTAGGTCGCACAAAGGACGCTGGCTGGAGCCACAGCGAGTGCAGTTCGCTTTGCCTGGGACCCTCTCGTTCCCGGATTACAGCTGAGTGCAGCGTGGCCAGCAGGGTCCCGTGGAAGCAGGTCCGCACGTCCACTTCAGCCTCTCAGCCCATGGGCTTACGGGGTGCTGCCTATCCCCACTTGGTGCAAGGACACGTGCAGACCAGCCCTGCTCGGAACTCAGATCCAGTGCGTTCTCTCGTCTTTCCCTCCCTGGTTCAGAGTGCAAAGACCTCAGGCTCTCAGCACGGCAGAATGAAGGCCAGATCTTTCCTTTCCCATCCTGGGCTCCTGGTCCACGTGGAACGCTCTCTGTGTGGCTTGAGTGCTTGCTGCCCTCTGCCTGCATCCTGTGTGGGGTGCCCCTCTGCCAGGGCTCATGCTGCCTTCTCCTTATATGACCCTGATTGTGTGGAAGGGCCACTTGGCATCACTGTGTTGGATTATGGTCAGCCTGGGGCGGGTGTGATATGACAATTTTAATTTTGTCTTTTTACAGTGCACTTTAGAATTACATATTTTTTCTTATATAATTTTCTTTTTTGTTACTGTGTTTTTCTTCCAATCATTAGAATAACTTTAGGGCAAAATAATTTTAAAAAAAAGGAAAAGTTGAGATTTTGCTGGAAGTTAGTGCTGATGGACTTGACAGGGTAGCCAGTGGTGGCATCTGCCCATTTTGCCACTTACGGGATGTCAGCTTCAGCCCTCTGCGTCTCTGACTTGTAAATGAGGGAAAATAAAGGCACCTCCTTCATAGGTTTTGTTGTGATCGCGATAGATATGTCCTTTCTAAGACATCTTTGAGCCCCACACGATGACAAAGATGTTTGCCCGTGGCCCCGTCTGTAAGTTTTACAATGTAAGCTTTTATTTTTAGTTACATGAGACCTGTCAAGCTAATTCTGATGTAAGATGTAACTGGTTTCTTTTTTCTTTCCCCGTATTGACATCCAGTTGTCTCAGCATCGCTTGTTGAAAATATGTTCCTTTCCCGATTGAACTGTCTTGGCACCTCCGTCAGAAATCCGTTGAAGATATGTGCCCGGGGCCACCTCCAGGCTTCCTTCTCTCTTCCATTGATCTGCACACCTACCTTTCTGCCAGGACTTCATGTCCCTGCCGTAGCTTCACAGTAAGTCTTGATATCGGAGAGCATATGTGTGGCAGCCGTAGAGAAGTGCCCCGTGACCGAGGGCCCAGCCCTGGGCTCTGCAATTCACCAGTGCTGTGTGTAGCAGGACACTGGGCAGACCCTCTCCGGGAAGGCCGGGGGCTTGTCCGACAGCCGCTCTGGCTTGAGGGCCCTGCACCTTGCGGAACCTCCTCGCTCCTCGTGGCCGCATGGGGTGTTCCCACCAGCCTCCCTTCCTCTCCCCTTCGCTGGAGTCGCTGGGGGGTCACAGTCTGACCTCCGTCCCCATCTCCTCCAGCTCCTGTTTCCTTCCGTTCTGTGAGAACACAAAGTTTGACCTCTAAGTTTCTTGCATTTGCTTCTCAGAGGATTTGGACAAACAGTACACTGTCAAATTGCTTTTCCTTTCTATAGAAGTTAATTTTGTCCTTTGCATTTTCATAGACACTTTTGAATCATCTTACAAGTTTCTATGATAAAAACTTGCTGGCGTTTTGATGGGTGTGGTGTTGAGCAAGAACTCACTGAGGAGCTCCCTTCAGCATCTTTGCTACAGGGAGCCTTCGGTTAACTCGTGACCTCCCTCCATCGCATCAGCTCTCCGCTGCTCTAAGGGGTGTTTTGTATCTTCAGTGTATGGGGCTTACCATAATTTGTTTCTTCATCCCTGCTGCTGCTGCTGATGCTAAGTCGCTTCAGTCGTGTCTGACTCTGTGCGACCCCATAGATGGCAGCCCACCAGGCTCCCCGGTCCCTGGGACTCCCCAGGCAAGAACACTGGAGTGGGCTGCCATTTCCTTCTCCAATGCATGAAACTGAAAAGTGAAAGTGAAGTCGCTCAGTCGTTTCCCACTCTTAGCGACCCCATGGCCTGCAGCCCATCAGGCTCCTCCATCCATGGGATTTTCCAGGCAAGAACACTGGAGTGGGCTGCCATTGCCTTCTCCATGATTCATCCCTAAGTGTTTCATATTTGTGTATGCTATTATAAACTAAATTGTAAAGGAAGTCTTCAGCTTCATCTCCAGCTCTTTGACAGTGTACACAGATGCCGCTGGTTTTCCAATATCAACGTGCCTTCAAGAGCATTTTTGCCTGAATTCACTCACTGGTTGCAGCAGCTTTTAGTTCTTTTCCGCAGTGTTTTCCACGTGCACGGCCAGGTCGCCTGTGACGAGGCAGCTTTACTTCTTTTCCAGCGTGAGCCCCTTGTACTGTTTTCCCTTCTTCTTGCATTGGTTAGACTTTCACTAAGACCTGGATTAAGGGCTGAGAAATGCCCTCTGCCTTATTTCACAGCGTTCAGCCTCCTGAGTATGACGTTGGCTGTGGGGCTTGTATGGACGTCCTTAGCTTAATGAAGGAGGTTTCCTCTCCCGGCTTGCTCAGGTTTATTTTTTTTTTTTGAGAGATTTTTGGATTTTGTCAGGTTGTTTTTCTGCACCAATTGAGATAATCATGTATTGTCTTCTTTTTCATTTAAAACTAATACTGCGTCACATAATTTTTAAAACCGTTACTGTCACATTCCGGGAAAAACTCTCACTGGTCACATGTTCTTTTCTTACAACGTGTTGTCTTTGGTTTGCTGATACTTTAGTAAGGATTCTTGTGTGCATGTTTATGAGGATTATTGTTTGGTTGGTGGTGTTTTCTTCCTTTGGTGGTGTCTGTAGCTCTGGCATCAAAGTAATGCTAAACTCACAGAATGGATGAAGTAGCTTTTTGCCCTCCCGTTTTCTGAAGGAGTTTGTGAACAAATTTGTTTAAAAAGAACTTAAATTATGTGTAAGTCCTATACACCAAAGATTACAAACACCCCTTAAAGCAATGGAGCGCTAAAGTGATGGAGAGATATCATGTGATAACGGACAGGAAGACTCACTGTGTTTAAAGACATTCCTTAAACATTCCAGATTCCGCCGCTGATGTGCTCTTGGTGTGGAGTTTTCTTTGTGGGAAGGTTTTGCGTTTTCCTGGGCGGTGGGGAGTCTCCCGGGCTGTGGGGAGTCTCCCGGGCTGTGGGGAGTTTCAGATTCTCAGTCTCTCCACTTGACTTTCCTGTGTTTGGGGCTGGTTTTGCTAACGGAAATCTTGACTGGTGCCGCACTGTTTCCATGGATACAGCGCGCGTGTCTGTGTGCTCATCACTCGGTCCTCTCTGACTCTTTGCGACCCCGTGGACTGTGGCCCACCAGGCTCCTCTGTCCACGGGGTTCTCCAGGCAGGAATGCGGAGTGGGTTGCCGTGCCCTCCTCCAGGGGAGCTTCCCGACCCAGGGGCTGAACCCTGGCCTCTTAGGTCTCCTCGCTGGCAGGCAGGCTCTTCGCCTAGCGCCGCCGGGAAAGCGTTGGCACAGCGTTGTGTCTCTCTGTTCATTGTTGGTCTCGCGTTTTCCCCTGGAGGTCACGTCGCTTTTTTCTGGAGGCTTTAATATCTTCTCTATTTAGCTTGATACAGATGAAAGGAAGCACACTAGCGTGTACCTAGCAGTGACTTTCTTCTGTTCAGCTTGCCGAGTTCATGGCCATTCTCTTTGCCACCAACGTTGGGGAGCTTTTGTATACTTAGAAAGCTGATTTTTTTTTTTCCTGTCTAATTTTGTCTGTCTTTACCACATGGGGCTGCAAGAGTGTGTATTATGGATAACTTGATATTGTCTCTGAGGCTCTCTACTTTTTCTCACTATTTTCAGACTTGTTACTGTCTATTTCTGTATACGACCTGTTTTGTTTTGGTTTCTTTCCCCATTTTGTTTTATCACCAATCTGTTATTGAGTCCCTTTAGGGAATTTTTAAAATTTCAGTAAGTGTATGTTTCAGCTTTAGAATTTCCATTTTTACACTTCAGTTCCTCAGTTGAGATTTCATATCTCTTCAGTTATCAGGACCATTTTTCCTTTTATCCTTTAATTCCATTTATAAGAGCTGCTATGAGATCTCAGCTTGCTAAATCTGATACCCAGGTCATTTGCAGTCAGTTTCTGCCGACTGCCTTTTATTCTTGTATATGGAACAGTTTTCCCTTTATTTGCACGTCTAGTAACTCGGGTTTAAAAACTCCAGAGCCCACCGTGCTCTGCCGCACTGATCTCTCCTGCTCTGACCTGCAGCTCACTTGCCTGGCCGCAGGCTGCAGGCTTGGCCTCTGTTCAGTGCTGCTGCTGAAGCCTCCGCTTTGCTTTCATGTCTTCCAGGCTCTTCGAGGTGGCCTGCTTCTGTAAATGGAACCTGGAAATACTTGCTTGTCACTGTGCTGTCTTAAAGCCAGTTTTTCACAGCTCTTTGTGGAACTGGGCAGCCGACCTGTGCCTGAATAACTCGGCAGTCCGTTAGGACTTCAGGCTGAGACTAGACTCAGGTTGGGGAGCTCGGCCGCTCTGCCCTCTGAGGGCCCCCGGATTCCAACAGCTCTGCCAGTCTGCAGCTCTGTCCCCTGACTCGTCAAGCCCGGGAGGCATCGGCTGCTTGCCCCCTGAGCTGATGGCTGCGGGATGTGCTGGCTGACAAAGCGGCAGCCCTGCAGACCTCACCGTGCGGCTCGTGGTCACGAAGCCAGGCCTCCGCAGGCTGGGCCTGTGGTTTCCCACCGCTGCGGGGTGCCACCTGAACACAGCTTGCTGGCAGCGGCGACCGGGGCAGGCCCACATTCACACTTTTAATCTCACTGTCACCCGTGGCATTCCCCCCGATGCTTCTGGCTTCTTTTCCAGTCCCGACTCCCGTCTTCGGCCCTGGGTGGTCATGCTGCCAGGCACGGCCGCTGCCACGGGCGCGGGCATCGGAGAGCTCCCTGGGTCCCCTCAAGCCACAAACTCCCAATTCTTACTCCTTTCACCTGGTTTTACATTTTTTTAAGAGCATGAACGCTTGCTCTGACTTTTGTCCATCGCTTCCCGCTTTCTAAATGTCTTCAATAGATGTTTTAGGCATTTTATCTGGGCTTTATGATTATACCCGTGGGAGAGTTTGCATGACCGCTTCAGGTTCCTGCAACCGTCCCCCCTCTCTGTGCTCTTGAAACACCTCCCTTTAAAGTAAACGCACTTTCTCCTCCTTTTTGTGATGGAGTGCCTTGGCCACACTTCTGAAGGAATTCAGGTAATTACAGTAAGAGTGGATTATTGGTTTTTCCTTATTTTTACTAGGATGTCCTTAGTCTTTCATTATTAACTTTGATTCTGCATGTTGGGAAGTATCTGAATATGCTTAATTTTCAAAAGTTGGTTTTTTCTTTATTGTAACTCAGAAACGGGTGTTCAGTTGTATCCAGTGCCTGATAAACACTGATTTTTATTTTTATAGGGGGAATTTGATGGATGTTGTTTTTATTATTAGTTTTTAAAAATGTAAAACCAACCTGCTGTGTAACTGAACGTTTGCCTTGTTGTGTAGTTCGCGTCTCTGTTCTTGAGACGGAATGTTTGTGTGTGTTTGTGAGCTACCCCTCTCTCGTGAGCTGACTTTGCATGTTTCTGTGTCTCACAGTTTTCTTTTAAAATGGGTTTGCTGGACCTTTTTATGCCTCAGGCTTGTTAAACCACTGTCGTAGGTGCCATCGATATTTCCCAGGGTTTGTTTACTTTCTAATTGTGTTTGTGGTGCTTGTAGATATACAATTCTAATTTTTCTATAGTTGAATATAGCATTTTTTCTTTCATCTGGTATTATACTTGGAATATCTTTTCTTTCATATTCTAAAAGCATCTGCATTTTCTTCCAATACAGTTATGGCTTACTTTACACAAAAATTTTTGTCCACAAAAGATGTATTTTGATACATGTTGGGAAAGAAGGATCTAAACAATATTTCCATATGGTTTCCCACTTTTCTCTACATCATTTATTGACTAAATCATCTTTCCCCCATTTCTTTGATATTCCAGTGTAATATTTGAAGTAGTTACAAGCACTTGTATTTCTTAACGTTTAGAAATTCCAGTGCTCTGACTTTGAGAGTATGTGTGTGTGTGTGTGTGCATTTAAAAAATACTTGATAGGACAAGTTCCTTTATTACGTCCTTTTTATTTTTTCTCTAATATTCTTACACACATTCCTTTCAAAATAATTTTAGAAATATTTTCTCAAGTCTATTTGTGATTTCTACTGAAATTGCATTAAATCTGTAGAATTAACTGGAAAAAATATCAGTTTTGTCTGACTCTTTGTGACCCCGATGGACTGTATCCCACCAGGCTCCACTGCCCACGGAATTTTCCAGGCGAGAATACTGGAGTGAGTTGCCATTTCCTCCTCCAGGGGACCGTCAAGACCCAGGGATCTAACCTGTGTCTTGTGCCTCTCCAGCACTAACAGGCAGATTCCCTACCACTGCACCATGTGGGGAGGGAGATACGGCATCCTTCGAATTTTGAACTATCGCCTCTGGAGACGTGACCCAGCTTCCTTTGTTCAAGTAACCTGCATGGCTTCGTAACTGGTGTGGTTTTCTTTAGGTGGATCTTGTACATTTTAGGATATTTTTGTTCCTGAGAAAAGTGTAGCTTTGTTGCTGTCATAGATGGGATCCATAATTTAAAATCGTCAGTTGCTTTTTTTTTTTTAACCAGCAAAACGGGTTTATTTGGCAAAGAATCACAGTTTGGGACGCAACTACGGTACGGCGAGTCACGAGGCGAGCCTCGTGAAGTCAGGAGAAGGAACTTGCTTGGAGGAGAAGCAGAGAGCTCATGGGAGGAAACTGCTCATGGGAGCAGCTCATGGGAGTTCCAAGCACAGTGGTTTTCACTGGCTGAGCGGTGAGGTCTCTTATTGGCTGAGCTATTGCCAGGAGAGGGGAAAAATCTTTCTCCTACTGGTGGTACTAAGGTAGTATCAGCTCTTGCTGGAGCTGCAAGGGACATCTCTTAGTGGTGGGTCAGTATTGATGTTCCTTGTATGAGAGCTCCTCTTTTATCCTCCCAGCTCCATTTTCGTGAGGTTCCCCTTTATAAGTTTTGTAGTTTTGTATTTTTTATCTAATTTTGTATTTTTTTGTATTTTGTATTTTTTTGGTATTTTTATCTAATACTTGGTTGTTATTAGGCTATAATAAAGTTACTAGGTTTGGAGTCCACTAAAATTACAAACATTTGAAAGGTTGTTGTTGAATCACGACGCCGGGATTCTTGGCCCAGGGAGGAGAAGAATTCAATCCGGGGCCAGAGGCGAGGCTTGATCGCTCAGAGCTTTTGTGTAATAAAGTTTTATTAAAGTATAAAGGAGATAGAGAAAGCTTCTGACATAGGCATCAGAAGGGGGTAGAAATAATACCCACCTGCTAGTCTTCAGCTGGATGTTATATAGTCACCAGCAGTCTGTTAATGAAAGAAAGGAATGTCTCAAAACTCAGAATGGCACCAGGCCCCTCACCCATAAGATGTATTTTGGGATAACCTTAGCTCTAAATGGTTTATCTTGGGCCATAAAATGATTAACTTGAATATTGAGGAAGGGCAGATCACCATATAAATAGTTTCATTTACATAGATTAGAGGAACATTATCGGAGTATTGACATACTGGTTTATCAAGTAGGTTCTGGGCCCAAAAGGCAGAACGGACTTGAAGACAGAGTTTGGGGTAAATGCACAGTACATTAGCATAGCTTAAGATAAACATTTCCATAAGAAAAAGGCAACGGTTAACTTCAAGTGAAACCAGGTGTCATTATGGCAACACCTCTTTTTAAATTTGTATAGAGAAGGAGAAAATATCTCTAGTTTGTTTCCTCCTGCTGCTTAAGAGAGATAAAATGTCTGACACTTGCAGGCTATTTCCTCCGTTTGGAGACCCCTGGCCTTCCTGCCTGTTACCCTCTCACATTAAAGCAAATTGTTCTGATGCATTTTTATTTGATTCTCTAAGATAAAAGTCATATCACCTATAAAAACTGCAGTATAAATTATTTTTTAAAACCGTATCATATTTTAAAAATTTGCTTTGATTTCAGAAATAAGAGCAACCATGAGAATTCTGCTTTAACAGATAGAGCTAATAGTTTGAGATAAACCTTTTTTATCTTATGTTGAAACATATCTTAGAAATATTCTTCTATCACTGTTCTACAAATAAAAATCAGTAATGAATGTTGCATTTGCCATATGACTTTTTTAAAGAATTAAACATTTTGGTCATTTTCTCTTAGTTTAGATACATTGATTGATTATGTTGACTGATGCTCATTTGGAATTTTCAAATAGTTATTCACAGCTAAGATTATTAAATAGGTTTTTATTTGTGCCTTTAAAATTTTTTCTGGTGTCAGGGTTATGTGCAGTGAACTGGGAAGTTTTCCAAATATCTTTATGCTGAAATAATTTAAATAGCATAAGAATGATCTCTCTTTGAGTTTTGAAATAACCTGCTCATAAAAATGCCTGGACCTAAGATATTTTATGACGTTCATTCGTGGGCAGTTTTAAACATTTCATGTTTAAATTAATACCTAAGTGCAAGCCACATATAAATATGCTTTAGCCACGGGAGTTTTAAAGGTGGATAAAGCAAAAGTCTCCCTTATTTTTATCCATGTTGCCTCAGCAGAAGCAAACACGTGAACTGAGTACAGGTTCCTTCATATTTTCCTCTGTGTGTTTCAGAGCATGGAGAAGCAGTTATTGGAATATAAAGTTTTCCTCTCTGCTTTATTTTTACACAAATTTAGTAAGTCTGGACATATGTTGTGAGACTCGCCTTTTTCTTGTAACATCGTGGAAATCCTACCGTGTGAGTCTATGTGGCTCCATCTAATTCTGCATTTTGCTGTTGAATAATGTGTGATGGAAATCATCTTAGTTTAACAGGCCTTTTGTGACATTTCTTTTATGATTACTGGGGTATCTATGCTGCTGTTTAGTTGCTCAGTTGAGTGCGACTCTTCACCACCCCGAAGACTGTGGCACACCAGGCTCCCCCGTCCTTCATCATCTCCTGGAGCTTGCTCAAGCTCACGTCCATTGAGTCAGTGATGCCGTCCAGCCATCTCATCCTCTGTCATCCCCTTCTCCTCCTGGCCTCAATCCTTCCAGCTTCTGGGTCTTTTCCAAGGAGTCGGCTCTTTGCATCAGGTGGCCAAAGGATTGGTGGTGTATTTACATTTTCTAGTATTTCCTTTAACCTTTGGAAGTCACTCAGAAACATTTGCTTTGCTAAACAATTTCTAATATCATCCAGGTCTCGTCTCTTTTTTTGCCCTTCCCCCCTCACTCATTTATGAATTTGTTCAAAAATATTTATTGAACACTTGCTATGTGTCAGGCATATTTCTGACAGAGGCTTAGCAGACACCTCTGAATGACACAGACCAAAATCCCTGGTCTCATTCTACTGACATCCAAGCATATTTCAAAGTCACCAGTTTGGATCTACTAACATCATGAACACTTAAAGGACCAGCCTATATCCACAGGCCTTTCTTATGATCACCCATCTTTGTGAAATCTACGCGCTGGATGTCTCTGTTTACATTCCCAATGTTTCTGTTTCCTTTTTCTCTGCTTTTGCTTAAAAGACGTTTCTCTAACTCATTTATCTTTCTTCATTTTCATTTCCTTGCTGTAATGAAAAGCCCACAGACACAATTAGTGGGTTCTACTATTTTAAAGGGGTTTCTTCCATCTCTCCTTTTAATGGTGTCGGTTTTTCTTTTCTCTCTGGCTTTTGCTGTTCTTTGTTCTAAAGTCTCAAATTAGACTCATTTCTTTGTTTCTTTAGCGTTTGTGCTTTGCATGTTCCCATGAAAGGCTTTGGCCTGTATCTTACGTTGGTCTATTGATCGTCAGTGGCAAATCCATCCACTGACTTCCTGGATGTGGAATACACGCTCACTGCTCTCTGTTGTGCTCACATTGAATAATTCTGAATGTATGTTGTGAAACTTAATTTCCAAGAATTTGTGCAGACCACGGTAAGTGCTCCTGGAGCTCTGCTGTGGGTCAGGCAGCAGCGTCACAGCCCCAGACGGTGGTCTGCGGCAGCGCGGTGGGGGTGGACCCGGGGCCTCGCTGTCCTCAGAGAGGGAGCTGGGGGGAAGGGGCGGTGAGGGTGTGCGCTTCCTGTGCAGAGAAGACTGCAAACCCCGGCCCCTGACTCCCACCCTCTTCTAGCTGAACTGCTCGTCTGGTTAACCTTTTCGCCTTGAGCTTTAGAAATTTCATATGTTATGTGCCCACGTGCGTCTCATCATGTTTTCATGGAAACTGTTGACTTTTTTTGAGATCAAGGACTTGACTTATCATGCACTTAACTCTGAAATGCATGAGATCTGCATGCCTTCCTCTGATCCTCAGAACACCTTGAGAAGCAAGTTGTTCATAACTCAGTTGTGAAAATGGACCTGTGAGGATGTGAGCTCACCTGAGCTCAGAGCTCCAAAGTGCAGTGCGCTTCCACCACGTAGTCCTGGGAGCACACAGACATTTAGTTCATTTAAATTTTTTATTTCCATTGCCTTTGTGTCTCCTTTTATCAGCAGCTGAGGGAGAAATCATCCAGCCGGTCATTTCAGTCACTGATGAGAATTTCTCTCCTTTCAGCTGCGCTTTTTAAAGATTATTATTATCAGCACTTTTAAATCGAGCAATCATAGTTTTCAACTGGAAGCAATATTCCTGCTTGAAGAGTGACTGTCATCTGAAATTTTAATAAGAAAAGTAAACTAGGAAATTTGAACATTTCCTTTGGATGCCTCAGTAACTTCTTCACACAAGGACATTTCTGATGACACGGATTATTGCTTTGCTTTTAGCGACTGAACCTTTGTGTGGATTTCTCTGTGTCCGTTCATTCCTTACAATCCAGCTGTGCGAAGAGCAGCTGTCCCTGGGTCCCTGTTGCTGGATCTGAGGTGGGTTCTTGCCCAGATTTCGTGGGGCTCAGATCTTTCAGAAGGCAGGAATGGTTGCGTGGTTCTCATCGGACTTGACAGATCAGTCTGCCGCGGGGAGGGCAGGGCCGTCGTTCTAGGTGGAAGCAGCGGACGGGCAGGGACCTCGCCGTGGTGTGAATGTCCTCTGCTGCTTTGTTGCTTTTCCTTGTGGGTCTGGTTGCCTCAGCCATCGTCTCTCTGAACACCAGGAATGTTGTTGTTCATTTGCTCACCGTTGTCAGACTCTCTGTGACCCCGTGAACTGTAGCACGCCAGTCTTCCCTGTCCTTCACTAACCCCCAGAGCTTGCTCAAATTCATGTTCATTGAGTTGGTGATGCCATCCAACCATCTCGTCCTCTGCTGTCCCCTCCTCTTCCTGTCCTCAATCTTTCCCAGCATCAGGGTCCTTGCCAGTGAGTTGTCTCTTTGCTTAGGGTGATCAAAGTATCGGAGCTTCAGCTCCAGCATCAGTTCCTCCAGTGAACACTCAGGGTTGATCTCCTCCAGGATTAGCAGGTTTGATCTCTTTGCAGGCCAAGAGACTCTCAGGAGTCTTCTCCAGCACCGCAGTTTGAAAATATCAATTCTTTGGCACTCGGCCTTCTTTATGGTTCAATTCTTATATCCATACGTGATTACTGGAAAAAAACCATAGCTTTGACTATATGGACCTTTATTGGCAAAGTGGTGTCTTTGCTTTCTGATACACCGTCTAGGTTCATCGAAGCTTCCCTTCCAAGGAGCAGGGGCCTTTAATTTCATTCATAAATGAACCAGCAGGATTAGCCGTGGTCTTCAGACCTGCTGAGGGTACAGCTCTAGCCTGACCACTGAGGTGGAGTCCTCGTTCATTTTATCCCTAAGTGTTTCATGCTAATACTCAGAAAATTACGCTTTATGTGTCTACAGCCATCCACAAGTTGGCCTCACTCCGCCTGGCTTGTGTGTCCGGGGTTACGGAGGCCCTGGAAGAGTCTGGGGAGCGCTCAAGACAGTGCACGGCTCACCACGCCCCTCCAGCCCCCAGAGGGACACCGGGGCCTCCAGCCGTGCCCTCCCGCCCTCCCTGTGACCCAACTTGATGTCCTGCTGCCACGTGGATGGGGGCAGTGGTGCCCCGAGAGTGAGCAGGCTCTCCACTGTTAAGCTTCCCCTCAAAATAATTAAAGTCTATCTCTTTCTACATGGCACCCCCAGTCACGGAATTTCTGCCTCAGAAGCTGTTTTTATGGCCCCGCTCCCTCCAGCCAAGCCTCCAGGGAACTGCATCCAGGGAGACTGTCCGTATCTGCCTGTTGGTGCCAGCCAGGGCACCACAGTGAGAAGAAATAAAAAATGATGAAGATTTGAAAGATGGAAATAGAACTGCTCTTATCTGCCAATGACACAAAAATCCCAAGGAATCTTTAAAATTAACTAGAATTGTCAGACAGATTTCAAAATCACTATACTTGTTTGTTCAAGGATGTTAAAAGCAAAATTTAAACAAGGTAGTGGACAACTGGGAATGACAAAGGAAGCAACATATTTGAGAAAAAAAACCTGATGAGAGAAACTAGAAATAAAAAAGCATAATAACTGAGATGTGAAATGCTATAGCTTGGCAACCAAGCAGGCAGAGTGCAGAGGTAATCGGTAAATTGAAAGAGACCAGAACAAGTCTCCTTATGATGAATCATAATAAGCTACAGGGACCAAATGCATAGAATAGAAGGTAAGATACTTTGAGGGAGTGGCAGATGCATCTAACATATAATTAAGACCCAGAAAGAAAGAGGGGCTAGAACAGAGCAGAAGCAAAAGTTGAGAAGACAGTAGCTGAGGATTTTCCCCAACTGGAGAGTGGTGTTGGTGTGCAAGCCTCGAACAGCTCAGGCATGCGTCACTGCTTGATTCACGCTGGTCACGTAGTCATGTCCGACTCTGCAACCCCGTAGACTGCGGCCTGCCAGGCTCCTCTGTGCCGGAAATTCTCCAGGCAAGAATACTGCCGTGGGTAGCCATTCTCTTCTCCAGTGAATCTTCCCAACCCAAGGATCAAACCCGGGTCTCCTGACTTGCAGGCAGATTCTTTTCCATCTGAGTCACCAGGGAAGTCCAAAGTTGCACTGAAAAGTTGGCACTCACTGCAAAATGAGGCAAGAGTGGAGCTTCCAAAAACTTGCTGCTGTGACCGTGCCCGTTAAACCGCCATGGGACGCCAGTACCCAGTGGCTGCAACTTAAAAATAGAAAACGCTGAGGGCTGAGAGGCTGCAGAGCAGCGAGCACTCTGATAAAGGCGGGGAGATGAACGTAAATTTGTCCAACAGTTTGGAAAACTGTTCAGCACAGGTTTGGTCTAAGACCCAGGGGTCCCACCTTTAGGCAAGTACCCCGTGGCTGTGCTAGAAACTGTGCTTAAGCATGCTCAGTGCTTTAATCATTTGCGAAAGCTGGAAACTGGAAACAACTCAGACGTGGACTTCATGAGTGAATTAAGGATCTGCAGCTGGTCCATGCCAACGTGGACAGAGCTCACACACGTCACGTGCTATGTGGAAGCAGCCAGATACAAGGCTGCGTTCGTGTAAAGTGAAAAATCAGCGCTAGATGAAACTGTAGTGTTCAGAGACAAAAACCTATGTGATACTGATCTAGAAAAAGCAAGGCACTCATCGCCTGAAAACCACAGCAGAGACTGCTGATGCAGGGGAGGGAGGGAGGAAAGGGAATTCAGGAACGCCCTGGGCCCCGGCTGCGTGCTGTGAGACTTGGTGCTTACACAGCCTTTGCTTTGTAATAATTCAGTAAGTCAATATTGATGTCTATTTGTGTGTATCCAGTCATTCAGTTGTGTCTGACTCTCTGTGACCCTACGGTCTGTAGCCCGCCAGGCTCCTCTGTCCATGGGATTATCCAGGCAAGAATACTGGAGTGGGCTGCCATTTCCTTCTCCAGGGGATCTCCCCAACCCAGGGGCAGAACCCGTGTCTCTTGCGTCTCCTGCATTGGCAGCTGGATTCTTTCCCACTGCACCACCTGGGAAGCCCATTTAAAAAAAGTAATAGAATGGTTTAAAATAACAGTTTTTAGGCATCATGAATGGCCAGTCAGGGAATTTCACAAGGACTTCTTATTGACACCCCACGATCAAGATATCAGGAATCACTGAGAGACGCTGGGGGTCACAGAACAGAACAAGTGAAATCATTGTGCTGGAAATGATTTACACTCAAACCCCTTTTGAGTGTAAAAAGGGAGGCGCCAAGAACAAACCATTCCAAGCTCCCGGATGGCCCTCTTGCCGCTTTGTTAAGATGTTACTTAAGTCAGAGGCTGAGAAAGACCTAAGCAACCCCACCTCTAGTTCTGAAAGACGGTGAACTCAACCCAGCAGCACTAGAGAAATGACATCTCTCTCTGTCCTAGAGATTCTGGCTGCCAGCCTCTCTATTGTTTGCTCTCTCTTTCTGTCCCTCTGGCAAGTCCTCCTCAACACTGGGCTGTTAGTGAAAAAGAAGGGTACAGAATTGTTTTGCAAGGACTGAATTATGTTAAACAAACAGTGCTGGAGCGTGAGAGATGGGGCCTTCTCAGATGCAGAGGGTTCCACATGAGCTAAGAGCTTCTCCCCGCAAACTGTTTCTTCTCGGAAAAGACAATTTAGCAAATCTGAGAGGGACACATTACCATTCCTGGAGGAAGTGTAACTTTCGTGGGTGATTGCGTTTCAAGGAGGAAATATTTTTCTAGTGCAGAGCTGAATGCAGGGGCGGTGGTAAGTTGGGGCTAATGACAAGCAGTGTGAACAAAATGCATAAATGTTTAATTTTGGCTCAGATACACCAGATGCACATTTCCCGTTTCCTCAGGCAGTGCAAATACTGATCGCTTATATGGTTACTGGGAATGAGGGTCAACTTGTGGTTAAGAAAACATAGCTAAAATATTAAATATTTATGGCACAGAGTTACTGCAGGAGGGGCCCAGGCTCCTTGCCCTGGGGCTGATGCTGAATCATGGCCCCTTCCCATCCCACAAGCTGCTCCTATATTTCTCTGCTGGCCGTTGGCGGGGCTGGGAGCAGGACGAGTTCCTTTATTGTCTAGGGAAAACAAAGCCAAACAGGGATTTCCCCTGACCAACTGGGGCTGCACAGGAGAACTTAGAGTGCTCAGCTTTGCGCGATCGTGCACATTGCTTCAGTTAGTCTGTGTGAACCGAAGCTGTGGGCCGTCGGTCCTTGGGCTGTGAAAGCTGAGGGCGGCTGGGTTCTCTGCTGCTGGTCTGCTCAGGAGAACGCCACAAAGCTGGTGGAAAGAAGACCGCTCCACTCTGCACTGTGAGAGTCCCACAAGGAGGTCTTCTCTGCCCCTTCCTGCGGGCTGGGAACCTGGGAGGCAGGCTGACAGTTCTGCTGGTCTGGCAGGGAGATTTCATCTCTGCCTCCTGGTGAACTGGGGGAGGCGAACCACCCCAGAGAATGTGCACAAAGGCATCACATGTGTCTAAACACATAAATATACACGCATGTGCCTGCGTACGTACTGAGTCGCTTCAGTCGCGTCTGATCCTTTCTGACGTTGTGGTCTGTGGCCCGCCAGGCTCCTCTGTCCATGGGATTCTCCGGGCAAGAATGCTGGGGTGAGTTCCCAGGCCCTCCTCCAGGGGACCTTCCCCACCCAGGGATGGAGCCCCCATCTCTTGTGTCACCTGCATGGGGAGGCGATTCCTTTACCACCGGTGCCACCTGGGAAGCCCATTCACATCTATGTATTTTATCCATGTTCATATAATATGTGTTATAAACATTTGTATATGTATATTATATGCACATATAAGCTAGAGCTTCCCTGCTGGCTCAGCTGGTAAAGAATCTGCCTGCAATGCGGGAGTCCTGGGTTCTATCCCTGGGTTGGGAAGATCCCCTGGAGAAGGGAAGGGCTACCCACTCCAGTATTCTGACCTGGAGAATTCCATGGATTATACAGTCCATGCAGTCACAAAGAGTCGGACATGACTGGATGACTTTGGCATAAGCTTGTATTATTTATGCATATTTTAATATATATATGTTTTTATACACACAT
The DNA here is from genome assembly GCA_006408675.1 of Madoqua kirkii. Lineage (NCBI taxonomy): Eukaryota > Metazoa > Chordata > Mammalia > Artiodactyla > Bovidae > Madoqua > Madoqua kirkii. The sequence continues at coordinate 51,198 of SJYC01102545.1, read as the reverse complement.
ATACTGCATATATGCACTCATATATGTGTATATATTTGTGCTGCTGCTGCTGCTAAGTCGCTTCAGTCATGTCCGACTCTGTGCAACCCCATAGATGGCAGCCCACCAGACTCCTCTGTCCCTGGGATTCTCCAGGCAAGAACACTGGAGTGGGTTGCCATTTCCTTCTCCAGTGCATGAAAGTGAAACCTGAAAGTGAAGTTGCTCAGTCGTGTCCGGCTCTTCGTGACCCCGACAGACTGCAGCCCACCAGGCTCCTCCACCCATGGGATTTCCCAGGCAAGAGCAGTGGAGTGGGGTGCCATTGCCTTCTCCGGTATGTATTTGTACTTGGAGATATTGCTGTGTGTGTACACACGCACCTGCCCCATCGCACATACCTGTGATGGGGATGGTGGGAAAGATGGAGGGGGGTGCCGGCCCCCGCCCCCACCCCTGCTCCGGGCAGTGGTGCTCACATGGCACCTGCTGTGGGTGCCCCGATCCTCATGGGCTCTGGGAGATCCAAGCCCCACATGGGCCTGGCCCAGGACCCAGGCTTCTCCCCGGGGTGTTCTGAGTTTGATGGGAAAGTTCGGCTTCCCTGACATTTCTGCTGGTCACTAGCTTTCTGGCCGAGGTCAACAGTTCCAGCCAAGATTTTCGGAGATCTCCACAAGGCTTCCTCTTCTTAAAGCAGGACCGTGCTCTTCCTGCCAGCCGTGGCAGAAGTCTCAGATTCAGGGCCAGGTTGGTAACCACAGAGTAGCCCAGTCTGGGGGCTGGCTGGGTGGTGACGCGTGCTGGCCCCTCTCTGAGCAGTCCAGTGACCTGCTGCACGGCTATAGCTGGGCCCAGCACAGCCGGGCTTTGCTTTATGTCTAGTTCCCGGATGCCAGTGTCTCAGTCTGCGGACCATTCTGCTCGTCGTCCTGGGGCAGGGAGCCGAGGGCGCCACCCTGGTCTGACGGTCACTCTTGCCCAGAAGCAGTTCTGTCCCTGTGGGGCAGCGGACACAGCACGCACAGGTTCCTGTTTTCAGAACACATTGCGGCTCTCAGCGCAGCGCCGACCTTCTCTTACGAAATTCAACTGCTCCTTGATACTGCGTCTGCATTTAGTGTTTCAGAAACGCCCCCACAGGAAGAGACACACAAGGAAACTTCTAGGTCCAATTATGTCCATAGGAGGAGGCTCAGAAAGCCTTCATGGCTCAGCTGCTTGTAACACGGTGGCTGCCATGCCCTGCGGCTGGCTGGGGGCTTTGGGATTCGGGAGGTGGAACCATTTTCCGAGACGACAGCTTAGGACCTCTTTCCTAAATGCTCCTGACTTTCTGCATCTTGGTTTGGCCTGTCCGCCCGCTCTGCGCTCCTGGTTCTCATTGCATCCCTTGCCCTTCTCTGCTGGGTCTTCTGAAGCTCAAGGTCAGCCACTGCAGGCCTGTATCCGGCGGTCAGCTGAGGCTTAGCTCTCAGCGTTCGTGGGCATTCATGGGTTTGGCTGGGTGGGTTTTGTACTCTGGGAAGGGACCCCACCCTCACGGCCACCTGCCTGTGCCCTCGGCCCAGGCAGCATCTGGACACTTCCATGTCTATCTCTTGGGTCCCCTCCATTGAATCCCAGGCACACAGTCCCAGAGCAGCCTCACCTCTGCGCCTGCAGACTGATGGGTGGGCAGTGAGGTGGACTCCGGTGGCCAGGTGTGCAGTTAGTCTCGAGATGAGGGAAAAGCCGGCCTTCTTGGTGGCTCAGCCATGTCACTGCTCTTCCAAACTGGCTCAAAGCAGCGCTGCTTAACTGGGGTGGCAGCTCTGCCCTGGGGCGTTGGGCGTGAGTGGGGTGGTTTTAGCTCTCTTGACTCGGGAACTGTAGCAGCAGTTAGAGCCTGGAGGCCAGGGACGGTCTCTGTCTTACGATGCAATGGGACGTCCCGTAGGCAGAGCGGACGGCCACCCCAGGGAGCCCCCTCGGCCCCACAGGATCCCTTCGGACTCAGGCTTATTCTACTCTGGCCGCTCCTCCGTATCGCCCCAGTTCTGGGGTGCTCTGAGGTTAGTCCCACAGCTGGGCGCCGTCTGCTCCTGTGCTCGCCGTCCATGGAGTTTGCGGAAATAGCAGGTTTCTCCAGACAACCGTGGCCTCATTACATGTGCCTGCCAGGGCTGGCTTTTCAAACACGGTCACCTGTCCTGATTTCACATCCCTCTCCTCCTCCCCGAAGCCCAGTCGTACTCCTGGCCACAGGCAGATGGGACCCAAGGCGCTTGCTTCTTGCAGGTGTGAACATGCGCATCCTGACGCACCTGACTCTTAAATGGAACGCTTTCTGGGTTTTCGCAGGGGACACACAGTCAAGGCAAATGCCATCGCTTCTGCTGGCCGTGGCTTCCTTCATGTTTTCCAAGTGCAGCTGGAGCTGGACTATCAAAGAGCTGGGTTTGTAAGAAGTCCTTTGGTGACTGATGAAGACAGTCCTGCATTTAAACATGATCTGGACTGAGGGGAAGTACGGTAGATGCATTGCGAACAAAACATAGACTTGATTATGAAACCTCCAGAAACATGCTCCATCCCTTATCACAGTCAGCTTCAGAAGTCCTGGGGAATGGCTCAGATGGGCCGGTCCTATGTGGCTTGTACGTTTTAATTCTGCCCTGAAGATGCTTATTATGTAAACTTTCAGTCACATCTCCCTTCTGAGACATGGAGTCCCAGCTGTCCAGGCCCCAGCTGTTCCTGGTGATATGTGGGTCAGGGCTGGCCCCTTCAGAAGGGAGGTTAGCTCCAGATGAAAAGTTTCTCTGGACTTTCTGCAAGAAAGATTACCCTGGACTTTCTGCAAAAAAAAGCTTAGACGTCTACCTCAAAATAATCAAGTGACTTCAGTACTGCATGTTGGACCAAAGTTCAGCATTCCTGTAGCAATATATCATCTGATGACATTAAAATCACAATGCCTAGCATTTAACCAAAATACCAGTTATTCAAAAAGCGTGACAATAAAACTCATAACCAGGAGAAAACTTCATTAATAGAAATGTACCTAGAAATTACATTATGAAATTAGTGGATAAGGACATTAAAACAGCACACCACACACACACACACACACACACACACACACACACACGTGTACGTGTGAAGTTGAAGATATAATAATAGAAGACAAACAAAATAAAGCACAAAAGCAGACAGAGAAGAGGAACAGAACATTAGAACTCTTGAGAGAATTTCAGGTGGTCTAAAACATGTGTAATTTGAGTCCTATACACAGAGAACAAAGAGGTACAGAATATTATTTGAAGAAATAACAGCTGAAAAAATCAATTTGCTGAAAATGATAAACTCACAGATTCAAGAAGCTTAACGAGCATCTTGCAGAAGAAGCAAAGAAAGCACAGCAGCTCAGCTCACACCCTGAACAGGCTGAAAAGAAAGAAAACCTTAGAAGCAGCTTATATAAGAGAAGCATAGATACATATTACATAATTACATCAGACACACCAAGCTAAGAATAACACACTTTACATCAGGAATAACATAAGCAAGGAGAAACCGGAGAGACATTTTAAAACACTGAAAGGAAGTTACCCTCAACTGAAAGTTTGATACCCGGTGAAAACATCTTTCCTAAGGGAAGGTGGACTGTGGCTTCTCAGTAAGATAGCATCTGCCTTCAGGAAGCAACTATAATCCACACGACACCAAAAGGTTCAACGTGACTGCGCTGTAAAGTGACCAGAAGTACACAGACGGTGGGGGAGAACCCGCCTAAGGAGGAGAGACAGGGAGTCACCCACGTTCACGTCCATCTCCACAGCTCGCCCTGTGCTAAGGCAGCCGACACAGCTCAGGGCTGGCACAAACCGGATGGATGAGCCTGCCATCTCGCTTCTCTCGGGAGCCAGAGGGCCAGGCTGAGGAATTACAGACTGCAGGGAGAGGGGAACTATTGGAGGGCAGAGTGGAGGAGGACCTCCCCCCCCCGGCTACCCCGTCTCTGATGGACCCCGAAATACTCATGGGTGGAGCACACCCCATGTAGCTCAGCCTAAGGAAAACTTCAGGAGCTGAACTGACCCCTGAGAGAGAGAGTTTCCCGTTCAAACCTAGCCAAGGAATCAACCTGCTAATACAAGGAAACAACGGTTTTCAGATAATAATGAATTCTGGAGTCTCAACATCTGAACAGTTTACAAAATACAATCCAAAGTTACATGATGTATGAAAAAACCAAGAAAATGGAACACATGCTCAAGAGATCAGGAAGGACAAGTAATTTGACTGTCTCTTATACACATCTTGTTCCTCTTCTCTGTCTGCTTTTGTGCTTTATTTTGTTTGTCTTCTATTATTATATCTTCAACTTCACACGTACGTGTGTGTGTGTGTGTGTGTGTGTGTGTGTGTGTGTGTGGTGTGCTGTTTTAATGTCCTTATCCACTAATTTCATAATGTAATTTCTAGGTACATTTCTATTAATGAAGTTTTCTCCTGGTTATGAGTTTTATTGTCACGCTTTTTGAATAACTGGTATTTTGGTTAAATGCTAGGCATTGTGATTTTAATGTCATCAGATGATATATTGCTAAATAATTGTCCCAAATAAAATAAAATGAAACAATTTTATTTTTATGTATTCTTTCTCTAATGTTCATTCTTTATGTAAGGCTTGAGTATCTAGCCTGTATCACTTTTATTCTCTATGAAGAAGTTTTGATATTTTCTGCAAGGTGGCTCTCAGTTCAGTTCAGTCACTCAGTCATGTCTGACTCTTTGTGACCCCATTGACTGTAGCACATCAGGCCTCCCTGTCCATCACCAACTCCCAGAGCTTGCTCAAGCTCATGTCCGTTGAGTCAGTGATGCCATCCAACCATCTCATCCTCTGTCATCCCCTTCTCCTCCCACCTTCAATCTTTCCCAGCATCAGGGTTTTTTCCAAGGGGTCAGTTCTTCACATCAGGTGGCCAAAGTATTGGAGTTTCAGCTTCAGCATCAGTCCTTCCAGTGAATATTCAGGATTGGTTTCCTTTAGGATGGACTGGTTGGATCTCCTTGCAGTCCAAGGGACTCTCAGGGGCTTCTCCAGCACCACAGTTCAAAAGCATCAATTCTTCAGTGCTCAGCTTTCTTTGTGGTCCAACTCTCACATCCATACATAACTACTGGAAAAACCATATTTGCCTCATTCAAAAAACAAACAAAAACTGCTGGGGTCCTGCCCTGGCTTGGATCCAGGGTATCCGAAGTGTGACAGTGTTGGTGAATGAGTTAGAAAGAGATAAGGAAAGAATATTGTAGGTAAGAAAACAGAGGAGAGAAAGAGGCTGATATTCCTTTGTTTACATAGAAAGCCAATAAAACCTCGAGACAAGGAGTTTGCTCTTTTCATGGAGGCCACAGGTGCCCTGCCGGTCTCCTGAGGGAGTGAAGATGCAGAACGTCTTCCCGTTCAGGTCTTAGAAACCCAGGCAGAGAAGTGAACGCAGGGAGCCTCTATGCTCCAAGGGATCAGCCTGAAAAAGAGAGTAAGAGAGAGAAAGAAGAAAAAAAGACACGGGGTGACCAAGCTTCTTCAAGCGAGTTCCTTTTTTTTTTTAAAAAAGGACTTTTATACCTCAGCTTACACATAGAGGGAAATGAAAGATGCAAGGTCACACAGAGTCAGCCCAAACATTCCAGCAGTTTTGCCCTTATCAAAACCAGGGTTTTTTTCCTGCAAACCTTTCCCACAAATGATGTTGTGTACATTATCTTCTGGCCTTGGAGGCCTGTGAACATTTTATGACCCTCTTTTGATAAAGGCTGCTCAACTAGAAAACTTATTTTCCCTCAAAGTGTTTTTTCTTTATATTTCTAATCTATGTCAGCCTCAGAAAATGCTAAACAGTTACATTTTTTCACAGAGTAAAGGTGCAATGAGTTACAAGAAAGAACCAATTGGATCAAAGATCTGATGTGGTTAATTCAAGGCTACCCTTGTTTTTCTTACATTCCAACTATGTTAACTAATGCACAGAGGATAAGAGATACGGGAACTTAGCAGCAAGCACTGGCCCAATAATGAAACCCTACACCAGCACTACCCTAATAACTTTCAGCTCTTTGAAAGGCTCTATGTTTTAGTCTTCCCATGCCTCTCACAGTTGGGAAGCTGTGACCAATCCTATGCGTAGCTGCAAAAGTCTGGATAAACCTGCCAAGTGAGCTAGAATGCTAACAGAGGGGGTTTGATTTGACATATTCCTCTCATGTCCGGGAGGCTTATTAGCTAGAGCCCTAAGTTGATTTTCTCCAGAGAAAGGTGGTTGGGGATAGCCCCCTGTATGTCAGGAGAGTTGGTGAAAGGCACAAAACAGTAAGGCAGACAGATTCTGGTTTGGGGGGTAGATGCTCGAGCTGGTCTAGGGAGCCCCTCGAGTCCTGAAGCCTTGCTTAATAGTTCTCTTCCACATGACCTTGTCATGGGTGGGAGGGCCCGTGCTGGCTCCCAGCAAAAAACGTGTTTGCTTTAGTTTGCTTGTTAATAGCCAAGGCCAAAGACCTCTTCAAGTAGAGGTGTGTGTACAATGGATCTGACAGGATGGGAGGGTGCAGGTCAATTCATGTGCCAAGAAATTCAGAGACTCTGTTACAGCTGTGACCTGGCCTTTTTCAGAAGTAGCCCAACTTTGATGGTTCACTGGACAGGAGTCACTGCAGAAGTTTCCTTGAAAGGATCAAGTTGCAGGAATCCTGGCAGCAAATACCCTCATTTTTTTTGTTTGTTTGTCTTAGAAGACTTTATTTCTCCTTCCTTATGAAGGAAATTTCACTGGATATGGAGTTCTAGGTTGCTAATTCTGTTTTTTTTTCAATGTGAAATATTCCCCTCCACTCTCTTCTTGGCTTCTGAAGGAAAGTCCAATGTAACTATTATCCTTGTTCCTTTACAGGTTGGATGTTCTTTCCCACTCTGCCCCACCCTGACTCCTTAACCTTCTGAAGTTTGAATACGACATTCCACAGTGTATGTGATATAGTAACTTGAATACTTATCATGGTTGATGTCCCCAGAGATTCTTGAAATTGTGCCTTAGTGTCTGCCAGTGATTTTGGAAAATTTCCATCCATTCTTCAAATATGTTTTCTTTCTTCTTATTCAGGTACCCTCATTATAAAACATTATGCTTTTTGTAATTATCTCACAGTTACATTCTGTTTCACATTTTTCAACCCTGACTCCTTAACCTTCTGAGTTTGAATACGACATTCCACAGTGTATATGATATAGTAACTTGAATACTTATCATGGTTGATGTCCCCAGAGATTCTTGAAATTGTGCCTTAGTGTCTGCCAGTGATTTTGGAAAATTTCCATCCATTCTTCAAATATGTTTTCTTTCTTCTTATTCAGGTACCCTCATTATAAAACATTATGCTTTTTGTAATTATCTCACAGTTACATTCTGTTTCACATTTTTCATTCTTAGTTATATTTGTTTTACAGCTTTAGGAGTTTCTATTCACATCTCTTCAAACTCACTGATATTTTTTTCTTGGCTGTGCCAGTCTAATGAGTCCATCAGAGATAGTCTCTATTTCTATTTTATTATTTTTATTCGTAGCATTTCCTTTTGGTGATTTCTTAGAGTTTATGCCCTCTGGCTTACATTGCCCCTCTGATCTGGTATGCTGTTCACTTTTTCTGTTGGAACCCTTACCATGTGAACAATAGCTATGTTCGATTTCTGGTCTGATCCTTCCAGAATCTCTGTCACGCCAAGGCAGGTTCTGAGGCTGGGTTTGTCTCTTCAGTCTGTGTTTCTCACCTTTCAGTGTGCCTGCTGTTGTTTCTGAAAAGCCAGGCGTGATGTCTTGGGTAGAGGAAGTGGAGGAAGATGTGCATTAGGGTGAGGTTTTGTGTTTGTCTGGCAAGGAGTCAGACCGTATGTACCGACTTTTTTCTTTATTTATTTTCTTTATTTATTTTAATTGGAGGCTAATTACTTTACAATATTGTATGGATTTTGCCATACATCAACATGAATAAGCCACGGGTGTACACGTGTTCCAATCCTGAACCCCCCTCCCACCTCCCTCCCCGTACCATCCCTGTGGGTCATCCCAGTGCACCAGCCCCGAGCAGCCTGTATCCTGCATTGAACCTGGTCTGGCGATTTTTTCACATATGATACTATACATGTTTCAGTGCCATTCCCCCAAATCATCCCACCCTCACCCTCTCCCACAGAATCCAAAAGACTGTTCTATACATCTGTGTCTCTTTTGCTGTCATGCATGCATGTTACCATCTTTCTAAATTCCATATATATGCATTAATATACTGTATTGGTGTTTTTCTTTCTGGCTTACTTCACTCTGTTTAATAGGCTCCAGTTTCATCCACCTCATTAGCACTGATTCAAATGTATTCTTTTTAATGGCTGAGTAAGACTCCATTGTGTATATGTACCACAGCTTTCTTATCCATTCGTCTGCTGATGGGCATCTAGGTTGCTTCCGTGTCTGGCTATTATAAGCACTGCGCGGTGAACACTGGGGCACAGGTGTCTCTTTCAGTTATGGTTTCCTCGGTGTGTGTGCCCACTGCTGTATGTACCGCTTTATGCAGCAGAGGTGTCAGAGCTTACATTTTCTCTGGTGCCTTCTTCCTGTTTCCCTTGCCATCTGAATTTCCCAGAGATTCCTTAAGTAGAGTCTGGGACTTGTAGCTGCTTCAACTGTTGGCCTAGTTACTACTCAGGAGCCTTGTTGGTGGTGAGGTGCGAGGGAGGGAGTGGCCTGCCATCCTGTGCTTGGAGGCCCCATTTTTATCAAGCCTGAGTTGGATGTTTTCCTTTCCCCAGGCGGAATACCATTAGGTTAGAATCTGGTAAAGTAGCATCCCTCGAGGGCAGGCGTTGTTAAGGAGAACAGAACACTCAGGGCATATTTTAAAATGCGGTTTTCTCTCCACCATCCCTGTGAGAAGCAGTAGGGGCTTTTTCTCTGATATTTACAGTGAGGCCTGGCACAGTCTTGGAGGTAAAACTCATAAAAGCATAGCCTCCAAACAGTGGGCTCTTTTTAATAATGTATCATTAAAGAAAATCTCTGCAGAGAACTATGATGTCTCGAGTTAATGGAAGCATTTACGTGATGAGTGTAATGGCCAAACAGATTTGACAGAGGAAGGAGTAAGTGAGCTTGAAGATATCAATGGGAATTATCCAAGAGCAGAGCAGAGAAAACAGCTTTTTTTTTTTTCCTCTTTAAAGAATAAAGCCTGAGTGGTTTGTTGGATTGTATCAAACAATTCAGCACACATGTAATTGGACTGTTAGGAAACAAAAGACAGAATGAGACAAAAATATTTGAAGACATAACCTCCAAAATATCCTGCATCTGAAGTAAAACAGAAAGATGCTAAATGAATCCCCAAGGAAAAAAAATACATAGGAACTGAAGCTTGTAATCATCAAAGCGTTGAAACTGAAAGAGCAAATCTTGAAAGGAACAAGAGAAAAATTGCCTGTTACTTACAAGGGGACCATGAGCAATTAATGGCTGGCTCCTCAACAGAAACAATAGGCACAAGAGAATAAAACAGTGTCTATAAAGTGCTGAATGAAAAATATAAACCCTGTTCAGAATTCCACCTTCAGTGAGAACATTCTTCAAAATTAAGGAAAAATACAGGCATTTTCACATAAAGGAAAGCTGAAATAACTTGCTGCCATGAGATTTTGCTATAAGAAATGCTGACATAAGTTATTCAGTCTGAAGGAAGAACTTTAGAAACCACAAACATCCCAGGCATATTTCGCAGCACACAGAACTGTGCCCATGCAGAGGGAGCTATGCTGTGTGCAACTTTAGAAAAATAAACCTGTAAACCAGGGTTCCCAGGGCAGAACGCAGACTGAGACAAATATATCTTGTTGCGTTACTACCGAGCGATGCGTCCGCAGTGAGGTTGGTGAGTAGGAAAAGCAGCTAATCTCAGTAATTTTGGGGTCTTATCTGGATACTGTGAGTCTTGAGATGGCAAGAACCAGATGCTAGCCTGCACTCCAGAACCAGATGCTAGCCTGCACTCCAGTGTAGATTAGTTTCCCACGTGGGCACAGTTCAGCGAGTCTATGTTAGTTTCCACGCTACTAGGGTTGAGTGAACAAGGAAGTGAATTCTGATCATGGAAGCCAAGTTTCTCTATGTGAGACGAGAGGTCACAAACAAGCAGAAGGAAAGACTGGAGTGAGCCCTGGAGACATCCCAGGAACTCAGGCCCATTGTAACATCTGCACAGAGAAGCACGGAACGAAGCAAGGCTGGGGAAGACTCTTGAGAGTGCCTCGATGGCAAGGAGATCCAACCAGGCCATCCTAGAGGAAATCAGCTCTGAACATTCACTGGAGGGACTGAAGCTGAAGCTGAAGCTCCAATCCTTTGGCCACCTGATGTGAAGAGCTGACTTATTGGAAAAGATCTTGATGCTGGGAAAGATTGAAGGCAGGAGGAGAAGGGGACAACAGAGGATGAGATGGTTGGATGGCATCACTGATTCAATGAACCTGAGTTTGAGCAAACTCTGGGAGATGGTGAAGGACAGGAAGCCTGGCGTGCTGCAGTCCATGGGGGTCACAAAAAGTTGGACACGACATGACTTAGCAACTGAACAACAACAATGGCAACAATCACGGACTGCAGACCCTTCAAGGAGAAAAATGCACGCTGACAGCGGCTTAACATCTGGCTCCCCAAAGCGCGAATGGCTTATGTTGCCTATGGTGTAAATATCCCCACACTTTCAAGCTTCCAACATGACGTCGCCTGGTGCTGTGTTGAGAAGAGAAGTGCACAGTAGAATCAATACACAACTGGAGATAAACCATCTTCTGGGCCACCGAAATCTCAATCAATTTTAGAAGGTGGGAAAACAAAAGAGAGCGTTTTCTGAGCACGGGTAAACTGTATGCTGCTGCTGCTGCTGCTAAGTCGCTTCAGCCATGTCTGACTCTGTGCGACCCCGGGGAAGGCAAACCGTATAGGAAATCAATAACTGAAACATATCTGGAAAGTCCCTGAATTATTAGAAATTCAACAGCATTCTATATGTGTGCACAAATGCATGCATGTACTTACCAAAAGAAAGCACAGGAAAACTAAGAAAGAACGGTTAGAATACATCCCACCTCAAGTTTTGAAGCTGGTGTTACCCTGGTACAAAAAGCAGAATAATACATGTTCTAAGGAATGTTGATTTGTAATTTAACTTTCTTCTAAGGAAGCATGACGTCTAGAAAGTAAAACTGTAAGCTAATATTTCTCATGAACATCTATGCTAAAATCCTAAAAAAAAACCAGCCAGCTGAATCCATAACTATATCAAAGGATATTTCAGTCTGATCAAGCAAAATTCATCCCATTAATTTAAGGATGGTTTAACACGGAAAATTAATCAAGATAATTCACTCTAAGACCAGAGTAAAAATGAAAACCATGCAATCATCTTAATAGATGTAGAAATCACGTTTGATGAAGTTTAGCACTTTCATGATGAAAACTCTTAGAAACATGGGAATACAAGAGACGTTTTTTGTCCCAATTATGAGCATCTTGGAGCATTTAGAAAAATCTGGACCAATCTCATACTTAATAGTAAAAGACTGATTCTGCAAGCTCTCCCCTTTGCTAGCGCAAGGGAAGATAAAGAAATAAAATATAAAAATAATTGGAAACCCATTTAGTATATTGGAACTCCAATGAATCTGTTTATTAACAGAGTTAATAAATGATTATTAATATGATTTTTAAAAATCCAAATGCTTCTACCAGAAAAGATACAAAATTTAACAGGATCACAGTATACCAGCCCCATATACAAAAATAACCCCTATATTTTGTTATATGTGTGTGTGTATACATTTAACTCTAGAGACTCCATGTTAGAGAATCCAAAAAATGAAATAAAGTGAATAAAAATATGTTTACATTAAGCACCTATATATCCACCCCCTTACCCCCTCAAATATGAAATAGTTAAGAATGGATTGAACAACATACATGCCTGATTTCTGGCTGAAAACTACAAAATACTCCTGAGAGAAATCAAAGGAGATCCATGTAAGTGTAGCGTAGTTCCATGCTCACGGCGCAGAAAGTTCACCATTGCTGAGATATCAAGATGTCTGTCCTTCTCAAACCGGTCTAGAGGCTGGCACAAGCCAACGAAAACCCCTACAGCCTCCACCTCCTGAAGTTTATATGGAAATGCAGAGGCATACAGAAATTTGAGGAAGAGTGAGACGAAGGCAGAGGAATTATCCTACTGACTTCAAGTTTCCTACATAAAGTGACAGAGGCTGGGATTATGGTACTGACGTTCAGACAGACACAAACACAGGGACAGAGTGTGTGTGTGGAAGAGACAGTCGCTCAGCAGTGTCTGACTCTTTGTGACCCCATGGGCTAGACAGTCCATGGAATTCTCCAGGCCAGAATACTGGAGTGGGCAGCCTTTCCCTTCTCCAGGGGACCTTCCCGACCCAGAGATCGAACCCAGGTCTCCCGCATTGCAGGTAGATTCTTTACCAGCTGAGCCACCAGGGAAGCCCAAGAATACTGGAGTGAGTAGCCTGTTTCTTCTCCAGGGGATCTTCCTGACCTAGGAATTGAACCAGGGTCTCCAGCATTGCAGGCGAATTCTTTGCCAACTGAGCTATCAGGGAAGCTCTTGGTTACACATAAATGTACATATACACTTAACTGATTTTCAGCTAATTTTCCTAGATAATTAAAAGGGGAGGGATGGACTTTTCAGCAAATGGTGTTGAAACTTCTATATGTTTATCTACCCACTAATATTTGGGGGTGATGTAAAGGAAATGTATGTATGATATATAATATATATGCTATTTATTTATATAAAATAATTATTAAAAGTATAAAACTTCTTTAAAAAGCATTGGAGATAGTTTTTGTGACCTTGGGAATCATAAACTTTCTTAGGATACAGAAAGGATAACCCATAAAAGAAAAAAATAGATTCATTTGACTTAATAAAAAAAATTAAAAATTGATTTCAAAAGACACGTCAAGGAAATAAAATGGCAAGACACAGACAGAAGAAAATGTTTGCAAAACTCGTCTGATAAAAGGGTGTATCATCAGTGTACAAAGGTGGATGGACCCAGAGGTGGTCACACCAGCGAAGTGAGCCCGTCGAAAACGGGGGCTGTCTCTTACGTCTGGGCCTCCCTCACAGCTGAGCCGGTAAGGATCTGCCTGCAATGTAAGAGACCCAGGTTCAGTCCCTGGGTTGGGAAGATCCTCTGCAGGAGGAAATGGCAACCCACTCCAGTATTATAACTTACATGTGGGATCTAATAACATGATTCAAATGCACTTACCTGCAAAACAGAAATAGGCTCACAGACATAGAAGATAAATTTATGGTTACCAAAGGGAGAGGGGGAAGGGATAAATTAGGAGTCTGAGGTTAATGGATACACCCCACTATATATCAAATAGATAAACAAGAAGGACCTGCTGTGTAGCACAGGGAACTATTCTCAATGTCTTGTAATAAACTATAATGGAAAGAAACTGCATATATATATATATTATATATATATATATGTATGAAACCGAATCACTCTGCTGTACACCTGAAACTAATACAGCATTCTAACTCAACTGTCCTTCAAAGAAAAGAAAAAGTGAAGTGCCAAAGACAGATGAGCCAAATATTAGATTTAGTAATAATGACAATATTCATTACTTAAATATTCAATTATACTTAAAATATTTTTTTAAATATGTAAGGAAATCTTATGGCTCAAAAAAAAAACAAAGATAAAACCCACAATAAATAATGGAGAAAAATTTGAAGTCGCTTTATGAAAGAAGATATGCAAATGGACAAATGCTGACATCAGTGTTCACTGAGGAAGGGGAGAATTAAAGCCACAGCGAAAGGCTCTGCTCTTTAGGATGCTGGCAGTTGTAAAGACTGGCAGCATCGCGTGCTGACAAGGGATGGATAACAAATTCTGTGCCTTGCTGTGTGCATGCAGTAGGTATCGTGCTTTGGAAAGGAGTTTGGTAGATTTTTTTAATATAAAGGTAAATACACACTTAGCATATTACCCAGCAACCCCAGTTCTCAGTATTGATACAAGATAAATGGGAGTCTATGTCCACACAAAGACGTATACCCAAATGTCCATAGAAGCATTTTCTATAACAGCCCCATCCTGGGAAGAATCCAAGTGTCCGCCTGTTGGAGAATGGACCAAGCACGGAATAGCTTCAGAGTAAAAGGAACAGCTAACCGTACAGGTGAATCTCAGCGGTGATGTCTGAGTCAAAACGGAAGCAGACTCAAACGCTCCCTACCGAATTGTTCCAACTGCTCAGAGTTCTGGAAAAGGTAAAGCTGCAGTGATGAGAAAGGCGCGGGCTTAGGGGGCAGGCTGGCTGCAGGGGCGGGGAGGGCAGGAGGGAGCTCTGTGTGGGGTGGGGGTTACCCTGCTCCGTGATCGTGGTGGTCAAACTGTCGTGCGCACTGTCAAAGCTCGATGGACAGCGCACTTTAAATGGGTAAACTTCATGGTATATAAATCATGCCTCCATCAAAGGGATTAAAAATAATAAGCAGCCCTCCCCAAACAAAAGCGCGGGGAGCAGGGCACCCTGGCCTCCCGGGGGTAAGAGAGCTGGGGGAGCCACCAGCGCACTTTAAATGGGTAAACTTCTGGTATATAAATCATGCCTCCATCAAAGGGATTAAAAATAATAAGCAGCCCTCCCCAAACAAAAGCGCGGGGAGCAGGGCACCCTGGCCTCCCGGGGGTAAGAGAGCTGGGGGAGCCACCAGCCCTTGCCTGTGGTTGCGTGCCCTTCTTCTCTGGTCCGGCGCACAGGAGTCACACTCCTCCTCGGGCCAGAGCTTGAGAAAGTGGTGCCGTGTCAGCCGCTCGGGGTCCACCCCAGTTTCCGGGTTTGGCTGTCCTGGGGACCCTGGCCGTTCCAGCTGGTGGCCCAGGAGTCTCCCGAGGGACCACAGCTCTGCTTTCTCCAGTCGGTTCTTTGCATCGGTGAGCCCCACCCCACCGTGGCGTGTGCCTGAGACTGCCTCCCAGGGGACTGTGGATGGGGCTGGGAGCCGGCACGGACCCTGGAGGACGGCGCCGTGCCCTCTGCACGCCTGTCTGCCACGTCTGCAGAGGTTCCCCTGCCGTTTTCCTGTCCTTCTCCCCGAGCAGTGCCAGGCTCACAGCTGAGATTTCCCCTTGATCAGAATGACTGATCGAGTGAGTTATCAGTTCCTTAGAAACCCAGTCCCCAGTGTGTTCAGACCCCAAGTTGGAGGCACTTCCGGCAGCTGCAGCGAGGTGCGCTGGGCTGGGCAGGGGGGCCTGGCCCTCCAGCTGCCGGCTCCCCACTGTCCCTCACCGGTTCCCCAACAATAGACCCCTCACCCCCCGACACCCCTGTGGCCCCACATCTCCCCTCTGTCGTCCTTTGCACGGGAGTCAGTCCTCAGGCCCCTTCACCCATGGCCCACCCGCTGCCCCGGCGGAGCTTCTGATGCTCTGCATCTGACTGAGGTCTGACCCCACTTGCCGGTGTCCTGGCTTCCTGCCTCCTTTCTTCCCTGGAGGCCAGGATTCATGAGGCTCGGGCTGTGCTCCTCACCCTCAGGAGCAGATTCTCACGTTCCTGGTTGTGGTGCAGCAAAGTCAAGTCACGTTGCCCTCATTTTTTTTTTTTTTTTAAGAAGGCATGCAGAACAGCAGTCCTCAGGTGTAATCTCCCCGCCTCCTGAGGTCCCGACTCAGTGGGTGTGAGGCTTGGGGAGACTTGTTTGGACACTGGATTGGGGTGTTTCTGTTGTGCAGACGTGCTGCTTCTCTGAGATGCTGGCCTGCTGGGCAGCCCTCCTGCTGGGGTGGCCGCGACTTCAGGGCGAAGAGCTCCATCTGGGTTTCCTTCCGAGGAGCCCTCGATGGAGGCTTGTGGGGTCTTCCGACAAAAAGCCCCTTTTTTGTTGGAGCAGACCAGGTGGTCCCACCTAGGATGGGCAGGGCTTGAAACTCGGGCCAGCCCAGGTTCAAAGACGCACACAGCTGCTTCTAGTTCCTGCAAGGGACCCAGTGCCCTGGGCTCATGCGTGAGTGCAGCTGCTTTGAAGCCTCGTGACAGCCTCCATGGGTGCAGACCCCCGAGCGGGGAGATGCTGAGGTGGGGAGACTTCGCCACTAGCAGGCCTCATTATGCCCTTAGTCTGGGGCAGAAGTCACCCAGTGCTTTGGAGTTCGCTGAAGCTGTGCCAAGGAAACTCTGCATTTGAGTCCCAGGGTCCACACTCATCTGACAAAGAACATTTGATCCAGGTGGGAGGTTTACCCTCCAGAAGGCAAGTTGGCCAGAACCCTAATTCTATGCAATCTGTGTCTGAAGGGCACCTTTTCATGCAGGTGACCAGGGCTTCTGGGTACCGGGGGGGCTCTCCAGGAGCCTTGTGACTTGGAGATGGTCCCCCAAGGGGGCAGTCTGGGAGGCTGGGTGATCTCACAGTTGCTTTATCACAGACAATGATGATTTACAGGCACGAAACCACAGTGAATTGGGAGATCTCAATCAAGGGCCTTCCCATCAGAATGTGTCTGGCACCCGTGGGTGACGTTAGAAGGTCACCATCCAGAGTCTGGAGAGAGGGCTCCTGCATCTGTCTGCAGAGGCCCCACCCGAGTGTCAGGGAGACCCTCTGAATCACCCCCTTCCCCTGTCATCCGCGTGCAGTCAGCCTGGGGCTGCCGGAGGAACAACACGTCTACTGAGAATATTTCAGGACGTGAGGCATGTAGGAGGGCTAAGAGGGGGCTGGGGTGCCCACAGAGCCCTCAGGGTCTGAAGGAAGAGGGCCCGTGGTGATGGGCCCCACCAAGGTGCCTGGGAGCAGGGCACCCAGACCCACGGGGCACGGCCAGGGCTGCAGAGACTGTGCCCAGGAGCCACAGAGGGTGCCCGTCTCCCCGACCAGAGGGGTGAGTGCCAGTGACCCAGACTGGGCCCCAAGGTGCCTGGGAGCAGGGCACCCAGACCCACGGGGCACGGCCAGGGCTGCAGAGACTGTGCCCAGGAGCCACAGAGGGTGCCCGTCTCCCCGACCAGAGGGGTGAGTGCCAGTGACCCAGACTGGGCCCCGTGCCCCGAGGCCCAGATGGCAGGCAGGTCTTGCCCAGGGAGAAGGCTGGTCCTGACTCAGTTCTGCAGAAAGCCTGAAGACAGGGAAGGTTACATGAAGAGGAGAAAGGTCACTTTGGCGAGATTCGGTCATCACCTAGGAGCGGAAGCCTCGGGCCTGGAGGATAGGGGTGTGTGTGTGCGCGCGCGTGTATGTGAGTGTGTGTGTGTACTCACATGTGCATGCCCACATATATTGCTTCTAAATAACTATGTGGCCAAACTGTCTGCTTAGTGGAAAGCTGACCTTTTCCCAGGCAAAGCCGTGTATCTGGACGACTGTGCATTAGCTTGGCGGCTGTGGGATTGACTGAGCGGGGTTGGTGGAGGCCTCTGGTCGGGCAGTGCCTTGGACTGGAGAGGCTGATACAGAAGAACCACGTGGTGTGCCCGTATCAGCGTTTCTCCCCACTAGATGGGTTGGGGGTCCCCTCTAAGGGGACGTGGGGAGCACACACGGGCAGGGTGTCTCCGGGAGCAGCCCCTCGAGGTCTGTCTTCTTCCTCCCCGGGGAAGCCCCCTTTCTCCTCTTGCTCTTCTCAGACGCTTCTGTCTCCCAGAGCACTGCCTCCCGGGGGAGGTTTAGGGTTTGGGGTTCATGGTGGGTGGGCACAATCCCCGCAGAATCTCCTCCTGTGGACTGTAGGGTGCTGACTGTTGGGGAGCAGAAGGGCCTCCAGAGATGGAGCCCAGGCCTGGACCTATGGGGATGTGAGAGAGTGTGGGGTGAGGACTACGGTCAGTGTGTGTGTGTGTTGGGGGGCAGGGAGAACTGTGAGTCTGGGAGAGGACGAGTCAGAAAGAGTGGGGGGCTGGGGAGAGTGTGTCTGGCCTCAGGGCTTGTTCAGGCTCCTTCAAACAGTGAGTCTGTCCGGGGGAGGCGAGGTCCATCCACTGAAGAGGAATGAGCGTGAGGTCATTCTCAGTGCGATGGCGTCTTCAGGACTTGGAAGTTTCAAAGCAAGGGCGAAAGAGCGTGAGCGATGTCTTGCTGCAAATGACGGCATTCCGTTCTCTTCGCGGCTGAGCAGCATCCTGTTTGCACACGTGCAGCGTCGTCTTTATCCCTTCCTCTGCTGATGGGCTCTCGGGCTGCTTCTGCATCTTCAGTTCAGTTCAGTCGCTCAGCCGTGTTTGACTCTTTGTGACCCCATGGACTGCAGCACGCCAGGCCTCCCTGCCCATCACCAACTCCTGGAGTTTGCTCAAACTCACGTCCATTGAGTCTGTGATGCCATCCAACCATCTCATCCTCTGTCGTCCCCTTCTCCTCCTGCCCCCAATCCCTCCCAGCATCAGGGTCTTTTCTAATGAGTCAGTTCTTCACATCAGGAGGCCAAAGTATTGGAGTTTCAGCTTCAGCATCAGTGCTTCCAATGAATATTCAGGACTGATTTCCTTTACGGTGGACTGGTTGGATCTCCTTGCAGTCCAAGGGCCTCTCAAGAGTCTTATCCAACACCACAGTTCAAAAGCATTCTTTGGCACTCAGCTTTCTTTATAGTCCAACTCTCACATCCATACATGACTATTGGAAAAACCATAGCTTTGACTAGACGGACCTTTGTTGGCAAAGTAATGTCTCTGCTTTTTAATATGCTGTCTAGGTTGGTCATAGCTTTTCTTCTAAGGATCAAGTGTCTTTTAATTTCATGGTTGCAGTCACCATCTGCAGTGATTTTGGAGGCCCTCAAAATAAAGTCTCTCACTGTTTCCTTTGTTTTCCCGTCTATTTGCCATGAAGTGATGGGACCAGATACCATGATCTTAGTTTTCCGAATGTTGAGTTTTAAGCCAACTTTTTCACTCTCCTCTTTCACTTTCATCAAGAGGCTCTTTAGTTCCTCTTTGCTTTCTGCCATAATGCTGGTGCCATCTGCATATCTAAGGTTACTGATATTTCTCCCAGCAATCTTGATTCCAGCTTGTGCTTCTTCCAGCCCAGCATTTCCCATGATGTACTCTTCATATAAGTTAAATAAGCAGGGTGGCAATATACAGCCTTTTGTATCTTGTCTATTGTAAGTAATGCTGCAGTGAACGTAGGCGTGCACGTATCTTTTTGAATTAGAGTTTTGGTTTTCTTTGGATAAACAACCAGGAGTGGAATTGCTGGATTGTATGGTAGTTCTATTTTTATATTAAGGAATCTTTATTCTGTTCTCTATAGTGGTGACACCAATTTACATTTCCAGCGGTATTGTAGGAGGTTTCCTTTTTCTCACATCCTCACCAGCACTTGTTATTTGTTGTCTTTTTGATAACAGCCATCCTTCCAGGTGTGAGGTGGCATCTCACTGTGGTTTGATTTGCACCTCCTAGATGATTGGTGACAGCGGGGTCTTTTCATGTGCTTATTGACCATCTGCACGTCTTTGGAAAAATTTATTCAGGTCTTCTGCCCATTGTCTAATTGGGTTTTTTCCATGTTGGAGTGTATGAGTCCTTTGTATTTAGGGTATAAATCCCTTATCTACTTCCTACCAGCTTAAGGAGTGGTTGATCTACTACACTTACAGTGTATTTGCCCTTACTGTTGAGATTTTTCCTTTTGTACTTTTCACGTTTCTAGCTGCGATCTTTTCTATTCTGTTTGGTGAAGTCCCTTCAGCATTTCCTGTAGCCCTGGGCTGGCGGGGCTCACCTCTGTTAGCTCCTCGTTGTTCAGTCACCAAGTCGTGTCTCACCCTTTGTGACCCCGTGTACACCAGGCCTCCCTGTCCCTCACCATCTTCCCGAGTGTGCCCAAGTTCATGTCCGTTGAACCGGTGAAGCCATCCAACCATCTCATCCTCTGTCGCCCCTTCTCCTTCTGCCTTCAATCCTTCCCAGCATCAGGGTGTTTTCCAACGAGCTGGCTCTTCACGTCAGATAGCCAGAGTATCTGAGCTTCAGGATCAGTTTTAGCTCCTTGTTTGTCCTTAAAATGTTTAATTTCTCCATCAAATCTGAATGATAATGTTGGTGGGTAGACTTTTTTGTTTGTTTGTAGGTTTCCAATTTCATCACTTTGAATATATGGTACCACTCCCTTCTGGCCTGCAGAGTTTCTGCTGAAAAGTCAGCTGAGAGCCTTATAGGAATTCCCTCATATGTGACTAGTTGCTTTTCTCCTATTGCCTTTAATATTCTCTCTTTATCTTTAATTTTAAAATTTTGATTACAGTGTGTCTGGGTGTGGTCCTCCTTGGGTTGATCTTGTGTGGAATGCTCTGTGAATCTTGCTTCCATTCCCAGGTCAGGGAAGTTTTCAGTTCATTTTTCATTATCTCTTCAAATACTGTCCTCTGCTCCTTCCTCTCCTCACCTTCTGGAGCTCCTATAAGGAAATGTTGCTAGTACACGTGATAGTGTCTAAGTGGTCTCTTAAACTGCCCTCAGTTTTATTGATCTTTTTGTCCTCACCTTTAAAATTCTTTTTCATTCTGCTTGACTCATCTGCCCCACTCTGTATTCCAGTCCACTGGTCCATTCCGCTCCATCACTGAACCTCCTGTTGACTCCTGCCCGTGTACTTTTAACTTCAGCTATTGTGTTCTTCATCTGTGTTTGGTTGTTTATATTCCTAAACATAAACTTGAAAATCTTCTAACTTTTCACTCTGTTCACCCATTCTCCTGAGTTCTTTGAGCATCTTTATGACCATTGCCTTGAACTCTTTATCTGATACATGGCTTATCTCTACTTCTTCATTTAGTTCTTCTTCTGAGGTTTTAGATCTCGTTCCTTCGTTTGGAACCTATTTCTCTGTCTCCTCATTTTGCCCAGCCTCCTGTTTTTAGTCCTCTGCACTGGATGTGTTGGCTCTATTTCCTGATCTTGGAGAAGTGGTCTAGTACAGGAACCATCCTGCGGGCCCAGCAGTGGGAGTCCCCTTCGTCAACAGCCGTGCACGTCGTGGGCGCTCTCTGCCCGGGCCTGCAGATCTTTGCAGTGGTGAGCAGCTGTTGCTGCTGCGGGCAGTCTGCTTGGCATGGCTGGTCCCCAGTCCAGTGAGTTGCCAGGTCCCGCCCCGTGTGGAGGCTGCTTGGCTGCTGGCCAGTGGGACTGTGTCTTCCTCTGCCCTATCCAATGACTGCAGAGCAGAAAGCACGTAAACACCATGGCCACCTTCCCGCCGTGTGTTGTTCCAGTGGAGAGACTCTGAGTCAGAAAAGTTATTGTGCCTCCCGGTGAGAAAGAGCTAATGATGAGTCCAGAGCCTCTTCTGTTAACACTGGCCTTGTGGAAGTAGGACTGTATCAGTCACTGCTGCTGCTGCTGCTGCCAAGTCACTTCAGTCGTGTCTGACTCTGTGCGACCCCACAGACGGCAGCCCACCTGGCTCCCCCGTCCCTGGGATTCTCCAGGCAAGAACACTGGAGTGGGCTGCCATTTCCTTCTCCAGTGCTTGAGAGTGCAAAGTGAAAGTGAAGTCGCTCAGTCGTGTCCGACTCTTAGTGACCCCATGGACTGCAGCCCACCAGGCTCCTTCATCCATGGAATTTTCCAGGCAAGAGTGCTGGAGTGGGGGGCCATCACCTTCTCATGTCAATTACTAGAGGGACTTAAAAAATAATCTGGAAAAAAAGCCAACAAACAGACCACCCCAAATACCCTGTGCTGAGCTGGTGCACACGGTGAGCACACCTCTGGGCGAGCACTCCCTCGTGGTCAGGAGGACCTCCCGAGGGTGCATGGAGTGGCATCATGTAAATGTCAGGACAGCAGAAACCACACTTTCCTGTTCATGCTTGGTCCCCACCTGGCACCAAGGTGGCCCTCAAATATCCAAAGTATTGAGAGGAATGGAAAAGTAAAAAGCAGAAGGCTTTCTTACCCAGGCTATTGGGCCCAAGTCCCTCAGGCTTTCTCTCATTCACTGCTTTTCCCAGAAAAGCACGGTAAAGCAGATGGCTCCGCCATGGTAACTAACGTGCCTGCAGCCTCGGGATGGCTGCACTTGGAGGCAAAAAGCAGCAGTTCCTTGCGAGGAGCAGCAGGCCCTGTCCCACCTGGATGTGAGCTGCTTTGTTGACATCAAAAGTTGGATTGGGATTCAGATGTAGTTGTTCACAATCTTCAAGAACATGTTGAGTTAATTTGCAACTCTGATGTCCTCTTATGTCAGACACCCCCACACAGGAAGAAGGAAGCTTTAAAAAAAATTCTGAAATAGCATTATTATTATTAAAAATAAAGTTGTGTCCTTTTGCTCAACAGTGAGGAAAAAAATCATTTTACAGGGTTGGCTAAGTAGTGCTGTGGTTTCACCGGGGCCCAGGGATCATGGTCTCTTTTATAATCCTGTAATATTGATGAGACCATCTGGAATGAGTGAAGAACTGATGGGCAGAAGAAAACTTCCGTGTAAGCAAGAAATAGAGTCTGGGAGATTCAATCATCATCGAGAAAAGGAAGGCGCACTTACAAGGTTGTTACGAAGTGGTGATTGGTTTCCTTCTGTGACACCAGGAGCTGATGCAGAGGAGCACGTCCAGGGCCCTTGGCTCGGAGAAGGCACTTTCCTGGAGAGTGAATGGCTCTTCGGACAATGAGACAAATGCATGTTTCCATCTGGGAAATGCTTTCCTGGACAGAAAATAAATGACACGCAAGGCCAGTGAAGCAAATGGAGTGGCTCCGCCAGCACCACGCTCCTCAGTCTCCCGGCCTCATCCATCCCACCTGCGCAGCGTCCACCGTCCCGTGGCCGGGGCAGGTAGGAAGGGAGTTGCTCCTTGGCATAAAGGGAACGCGAGGGCAGGGGGCTCCTGCCAGCCTTGAAGGATCTCTGGGGAGCATGACCTTTCCCAGCAGGATGGAGACTGGGGGATAAGCTGGGGATCTAGGGCACTGAGTGGGTGGTATTGGTACACAGCTGCCAGATAAAATGCAGGGCAATATCAATGAAAGTAATCAATAAACAGTCAATAATTAGAACAGTGTGTGTGCTCAGTCGTGCCTGACTCTGCGATGCTATGCACTGTAGCCTGTCAGGCCCCTCTGTCCATGAACTTCTGCAGACAGGAATACTGGAGTGGGTTTCTATTTCCTCCTCCAGGGAAATCTTCCCGACCCAGGGATGAAACCTTCATCTCCTATGTCTCCTGCATTGGTAGGTGGGTTCTTTACCACTGAGCCACCTGGGAAGCCCCCCAATACAGTCGAAAAGAGTTTTATTGGAGCCAAACTGAGGGCTAGCCCACTTCCCAGATAACTCTGGAGGAAAGGCTTTTAGCACAGTGTTACATCTTGTTGGAATGAAGAACATTAAGCAAGTCAGGGATACATTTCTTCAAGTTTTCAAAAATAAAGCCCCCCAACAACCTAGACCAGCATGTACACAGGGAGTCAGCATGGCCTCGCAGCTGGGAAGGGAGTCCCATTGTGGAAGGAGGCCAGCACTGGCCTCCCAGGAAGAGGGGCGTTTAATCTTATGTCGAGTCTGGATTCAGATTTGCGGAAGACAGCTGTCAAAGGAGCTGGGGAGTCCATCATCTCCTCTCAAATCCATGGGAAAGAAGGCTTCAACTTGGGAGGAACCAGGGAAGTGTACACCGTCCCCCAAAGCAGGGCAGGCCAGCCCCAGCAGGAAGACGGGCTGGTCTGCACAGAGCGAGGAGGGAAAGGAGCAGCTTTGGGGCTGAATTTCCGCTGACTGCAATCTACATAGGGAAAGAGGTTTAACTTTCTAAATTTCATAACGAAAGAGAACTTGCAGATTAATAATATGCTAATTGATGCCAGTTCTTTGTATTATTAATGCGTGTTTTGGAGGCATTTTGTGTTGTCCCTAGGCCTCATTGTCTACCTGCTAACCAGCTAGGAGCTGGCAGTGCTGGGCATGATTTGAAGTGAGAGATGAGCCAGGACGTGTGTGCCTGTTCTCAGGGTGAGGTATGAACTGGGAGCTCATTCACAGAGCACCCTGCTCCCATATCCGGAGGTTCCTGGAGGCAGACGTGGACTCGTCCTCCACCCGGCCGTCCTCTGGACATGTGGTTGTGGGGCGGGTTGTCTTGGCATGCGCTGCTGGCCACCCTCTGCTATGAACTGAGTGTTTGTGTGTCCCCCACCTTGCCTGCAATGCCAGAAACCCAGGTTCAATCCGTGGGTTGGCAAGGTCCCCTGGAGAAGAGAACGGCAACCCTCTCCAGTACTCTTGCCTGGAAAATCCCATGGGCAGAGGAGCCTGGTGGGCTACAGTCCATGGGGTCACAAAGAGTCAGACACAACTGGTCTGAGTGACTAACGCTTTCAGTTTTCCACCTCCCCTAATTTACGTGTTGAAGTCCTAACCCACAAAGTGATCAGATTAGGAGGCAGGGCCTCTGGGAGATAAAATAGGTATTGATGAGTTATGAGCGGAGAGCCCCCTGGATAGGACTAGTTCCCCGTAAGACGAGAAAGGGACTCCTGAGTCTGCACTCTTTGCCACGTGGAGACCCAGTGAGAAGCTGGCTGTGTGCAAGCCAGTACAGGAGCCCCACCAAGGACAGAATCTGCAGAGACCTTGCTTTTGAACTTGGCCTCCAGAACTGTAAAAAAAATCTGACTCTGTCACTTAGGTCCCCCAGGTCTATGATATGTTGTTCTGACACCTGAGCTGAGTGATACACCTTCTCCTCAGGAACAGCCACTGCCCAGCTGCCCGTCCACTAGGGAGTAAAGCCAGCGGGTTCGGGGAAGGAAAGCCTGACCTCTGAGGTCAGCGCCTTGGTGTGGCAGTTTTAGGAGTGAACTTGGGTGTCGCTCCTCAGAGGGAGCACCGAGGGCCACCTCTCTTCTCTGCCTGCTTCTCCCCTAGAAGGAGACCTGGCTTTTTGATGAGCAGCTCGGAGAATCTGAGGTCTCCTGGTCCAGGCATGACCTCTGTCTCCCTTGTCATCTCACACAGCGGCCGGCCGTGTGAATCATCTCTGAAGGTCCCACCTGAGAGCCTCTTCCTTCCAATCCCCGCCGTCCTGGCATACACGCACACTGGGACCACCTGCGCTTTCTCTCACAGGTGTGGCACACACCTGCTCAGGGCAGTTGTCATCCCGGGTCTGAATTCCTCTCCTCACTTCACAAGGTGGATGTTCCCCCTTGAGTATCCACAGATGACCACTGTCTTCTCTGGGGTCCAGACTCGACATCTGTGCAGATATGACCCCCAGCCCCCCCAGCATAGAGGCTGTTTTGTGGGAGGTGCAGAGATGTGAGCACAAGCTCATGGGAAAGGAAAATAGTCACCAAAACAGGACAAAAACACTGTGACTATTTTCTTATTTACTGAATTGAATTGCATTTCTAACACCAGCCACCAACACCTACAGTTTACCTGAAAAATATCAAGCAATAAATCTAAAAAAGATGTATAAGGGAAAGTAATAAAAACTTATTTTAAAAGTTATTAAGGAAGACCCAAATAAATGCAGAAATATACCACAGGGGTGGCTGAGAAGACTCAATGTCATAACGACATGAATTCCCCAAAAAAGTAATTTACAGACTCACGCATTGTGAATTTTTCTTATGTCAAGTGGTGTTCTCACGTAATAGGATTTTGATAGTTTATAGAATTCTATTATGGAGACACACCAACATTTACTTAAGATATCTCTTATGGCTTGATATTCATATCTTTTTATATTTTTCATTGATGCAAAATATATTGTGTTGAAAATCCTTGAATTCAAGTTATCAAATGTATTTCTATTTATTTACTTGTTACTAATTCTTCAATGTAAAATCCCCAGACCAAAGCACAAGCCATTAAAATAATTTCCATTTGCTCATCAGTGATATTTTGCTCAAATGTCACTCTTCCTATCAAGCTTGCCCGTCTTTTTAAACCATTCGGGTGCAGTTGCTGTGCACGGCCGTGCTAATTTCTGCCGTGCAGAAGAGTGGCTCCACTATCCCCACTTAAGTCTCCGTGGAGCACTGATAGGGGCCCTGTGCCTCCAGCAGGTCCTCCCTCATCTCCTGTGGAGCACTGATGGGGGGCTCTGTGCCGCCCAGCAGGTCCTCCCTCATCTCCTGTGGAGCACTGATAGAGGCCCTGTGCCACCCAGCAGGTCTTCCCTCATCACCTGTGGAGCACTGATGGGGACCCTGTGCCTCCAGCAGGTCCTCCCTCATCTCCTGTGGAGCACTGATGGGGGCCCTGTGCTGCCCAGCAGGTCCTCCCTCATCTCCTGTGGAGCACTGATAGAGGGCCCTGTGCCTCCTGCAGGTCCTCCCTCATCTCCTGTGGAGCACCGATAGAGGGCCCTGTGCCTCCAGCAGGTCCTCCCTCATCTCCTGTGGAGCACCGATAGAGGGCCCTGTGCCTCCAGCAGGTCCTCCCTCATCTCCTGTGGAGCACTGATGGGGGGCCTGTGCCTCCAGCAGGTCCTCCCTCATCTCCTGTGGAGCACTGATGGGGGGCTCTGTGCCGCCCAGCAGGTCCTCCCTCATCTCCTGTGGAGCACTGATAGAGGCCCTGTGCCACCCAGCAGGTCTTCCCTCATCACCTGTGGAGCACTGATGGGGACCCTGTGCCTCCAGCAGGTCCTCCCTCATCTCCTGTGGAGCACTGATGGGGGGCTCTGTGCCGCCCAGCAGGTCCTCCCTCATCTCCTGTGGAGCACTGATAGAGGCCCTGTGCCACCCAGCAGGTCTTCCCTCATCACCTGTGGAGCACTGATGGGGACCCTGTGCCTCCAGCAGGTCCTCCCTCATCTCCTGTGGAGCACTGATGGGGGCCCTGTGCTGCCCAGCAGGTCCTCCCTCATCTCCTGTGGAGCACTGAT
Organism: Madoqua kirkii; assembly: GCA_006408675.1. Lineage (NCBI taxonomy): Eukaryota > Metazoa > Chordata > Mammalia > Artiodactyla > Bovidae > Madoqua > Madoqua kirkii. The sequence continues at coordinate 24,217 of SJYC01102545.1, read as the reverse complement.
AGAGGGCCCTGTGCCTCCTGCAGGTCCTCCCTCATCTCCTGTGGAGCACCGATAGAGGGCCCTGTGCCTCCAGCAGGTCCTCCCTCATCTCCTGTGGAGCACCGATAGAGGGCCCTGTGCCTCCAGCAGGTCCTCCCTCATCTCCTGTGGAGCACTGATGGGGGGCCTGTGCCGCCCAGCAGGTCCTCCCTCATCTCCTGTGGAGCACTGATGGGGGCCCTGTGCTGCCCAGCAGGTCCTCCCTCATCTCCTGTGGAGCACTGATAGGGGGCCCTGTGCCTCCTGCAGGTCCTCCCTCATCTCCTGTGGAGCACTGATAGGGGGCCCTGTGCCTCCTGCAGGTCCTCCCTCATCTCCTGTGGAGCACTGATGGGGGCCCAGGGCTCCCCAGCAGGTCCTCCCTCATCTCCTGTGGAGCACCGATAGAGAGCCCTGTGCGTCCAGCAGGTCCTCCCTCGTCACCTGTGCTACACACAGTGGTGAGCCCCTGTCACCCCCAGTCTCCCGGTTCCTCCCGCCCCTTCCCTCCCCTTATCATCCACAGGTTTCTTCCCTGTGTTGGGGCTCTATTTCCGTTTTGCAGATAAGATCGTCTGTACCGTTTCTAGATTCCACATACGTTCTTTACTATACAATATTCACTTCTCTCTTTCTGACTCGCTTCACTCTGTATGGCGTCTATAAAGCAGCTTGCCGATGTCCTCACATCCCCCTAATCCTGGGTGTCATCACACGCTCATCTTTCGTAACAGGCCAGCAGAAAGGAATGCTTCCATTCCCCCGTTGCTGACCTGTGCTCTGTGGAGCTGAAGAACATTCCAGCAAACATCAGGCACATGCGTGGGCATGAGCAATATTCTTTAATAAAAGAGTAAAAGGCACAGTTGAGGTTGAGGTGTGACTGTTGCCCATTTTCTGCTCTGTGCTGTGAAGGGAGGGGGAGCAGACACGGGAACCAGCTTTCGCCTGGGCCAGCCCTTCACATAGTAGGATGTAACGTGTTCTTAATGAGACACAGCCAAGCGGAACAGAAAGACCGTGAGCCAGGACCCCCCGGGGCCCAGCAAGGTGCTGCTGACATGCTCAAAGGAGGGAGGGGTGGAAATAGATGGCCTCGAGGCCCACCTTCCCTGTAAGCGTCCATGCTTCATCTCCCACGCGTACCTCATCTTCATACCACAATCTGAGGAAAACTGTATGAAATCAAAGAATAGTGATTCATGAAACGTTTTAAAACTCGGAGCCCTGTAATTACCAGGCAGGCGCAAATGTGCAAAGCACACCTTGGACCTTCTCTTAGATGCTAGAGAAGGGCCCAAGGCCCCGGACAGTCAATGCCTCCGGGCGGCGCCCCTCAACACAGGCGGCGAGGCATTTACGACCTACCTAACCTTGGAGGGAAAAGCCCAGTTTGTACCCAGAGTATTTTTGCTTTTTTGTAAAGTCAGTCACTGCTGTTAGTGTTACACCCATGCTTTATGATGGCCAGTAAGGACCTGGGTCTAATTTTATGATCGTATCCACTGCTGTATATTCTGTTTACTGAAGGCCAAACATTTCCAATTTATAGTTGACATTTTCCCTGGCTTCCTTGGCATAAACTGCAGACACATTTATGTGTGTATAAGCCATATGCATCTCAGTTTTAACACATTTTAAAAAGTTGGATCTTTTAAAAGACAAACGCCTGTTTCTCTTGATAACCCATTAATGTCTTCATTTTGGCGAAGTCTCAGGGCTTCCCTGCTGGCTCAGAGGTAAAGAATCTCCCTGCAACGGGATCCAGGTTCAATCCCTGGGTCTGGAAATCCCCTGGAGGAGGGCATGGCAACCCGCTCCAGTGCTCTTGCCTGGAGACTTCCTCGGACAGAGCTAAAGTCCATGGGCTACAGTCCCTGGGGTCACAGAGCCGGGCATGCCTGCAATGCCTGGGCACCCATGCACGCAGCCTGGAGGCCATGAGGAGGCTGTACTGACAAATGCTGGGGCCTGGGAGGCCCCCACCTGGCAGGCTGGTGGGAGCTGGTCTGCCTTTGGCCCCCAGGGGGAAAATCCTGATCAGCAGAGTTGAGACATTCTATTACCAGGCAGGCGCAAATGTGCAAAGCACACCTTGGACCTTCTCTTAGATGCTAGAGAAGGGCCCAAGGCCCCGGACAGTCAATGCCTCCGGGCGGCGCCCCTCAACACAGGCGGCGAGGCATTTACGACCTACCTGACCTTGGAGGGAAAAGCCCAGTTTGTACCCAGAGTATTTTTGCTTTTTTGTAAAGTCAGTCACTGCTGTTAGTGTTACACCCATGCTTTATGATGGCCAGTAAGGACCTGGGTCTAATTTTATGATCGTATCCACTGCTGTATATTCTGTTTACTGAAGGCCAAACATTTCCAATTTATAGTTGACATTTTCCCTGGCTTCCTTGGCATAAACTGCAGACACATTTATGTGTGTATAAGCCATATGCATCTCAGTTTTAACACATTTTAAAAAGTTGGATCTTTTAAAAGACAAACGCCTGTTTCTCTTGATAACCCATTAATGTCTTCATTTTGGCGAAGTCTCAGGGCTTCCCTGCTGGCTCAGAGGTAAAGAATCTCCCTGCAACGGGATCCAGGTTCAATCCCTGGGTCTGGAAATCCCCTGGAGGAGGGCATGGCAACCCGCTCCAGTGCTCTTGCCTGGAGACTTCCTCGGACAGAGCTAAAGTCCATGGGCTACAGTCCCTGGGGTCACAGAGCCGGGCATGCCTGCAATGCCTGGGCACCCATGCACGCAGCCTGGAGGCCATGAGGAGGCTGTACTGACAAATGCTGGGGCCTGGGAGGCCCCCACCTGGCAGGCTGGTGGGAGCTGGTCTGCCTTTGGCCCCCAGGGGGAAAATCCTGATCAGCAGAGTTGAGACATTCTTTCTCAAATATTGTTCTAATGAGAGTGCTGGTTAATTTCTAAAACCCAGGGCAGATGTTTAGGGACATTCTACAAATGTGAAAAGTTTAACTTGTATTTGTGTACTATAAGTATGTGAATGGGACTTCTGCCTTTAAACCAAGGAATAAATACATTATAATCATTTTAATACCAAAACCTTGTTTACGGTTGATTCTCCAAGCACAGCCAAACGCGGAACTGCCTCCCAGAGTCCAACCCCAGCTGGACTCTGGCAGCATCAGTGGGTGGTGGCCTGGAGTGGCCACATCCCTGCTCATAAACCACGCCCCCAGCCTTCTCTCTGTGGCCCTGGGATGGTCTATCACATACCGTGTGGCCTGCTCAGCTCATCAGGCAGACTTTACGGTGGAGTTGCTAACCAGACTGTAAAAGGGGGAATTCTGTGATGGTCCAGTGGGAACAAAGATCCCACAATAGCAAAACAAACAAGCAAAAAAAGCACATGCACAAAACACTAACAGGACCAGGTGTGGGCCCAGCTCAGACCCACCGGAAGTGCCGAGATGTCACTCGGTCCTAGAGCGCCCGCCCTGGCGGGTGTGGACGCAGCTCTGTGTGGTACTTCCCGAAGGAAGTGTGCGCTGAGCCTCACAGTATGGAACCTTGCTGAGGAGAGGAGGCCAAGTTGCTGAAGTTCAAGAGGAGATGTGCTGTTGACCCTAGAAGATGCCCGAAGCTGAAAAACTGGATGGATCTGGAAATGGTGTGCCGAGGTTTCAGCTTTTAAAGATGGTGATGTAACTTTTAGATCAACCTTCTACAGACCAAATGGATGAAGCATCCTATCAATAGACGCCCTGGTGAACACACCCGATAAAAATGTCTTATTTGAGCCAAGAGAAGCTTCCAGTCCAGAGCAAATTCTATTTCTGCTTTCATCACTTACAGAAGCATAAAAGGCAGGAACTCTGAAAACCTGAGAAAGTGCTAGATAGAGGGTCGTGGATTAGTGATGACTGCGATACCGTCACAGATCAATACGGAAGTCGCAATTCAGTAAAGAAGAGACTGGGAACTTCTGCTCGGAGAAATCCCCAGCGCACTCTGTTCTCGGCTGTAGCTCACATACTGCAGACGTCTTTCATGACCCCTCACCAGGGGCCGCAGGCAGGGGGAGACGTCCCCCGCCGTGATCAGCTTGATGGGTCTGGAGGGGTTCCCGCCTGGACCAAACATCACAGCAGAGAACTTCATTATTCAGCAGACGCTGTCTCTGGAGCCACCCTCTGAAGTGCTCTGTCCATTTAATCATTTTCCAATCTGTTTCCCTTGTGAAATTCATTACTTTTCATGGAAACAAATATCTGTCAAAATATCAGATCAGGCTGGCACTTGAAGATTCTAATATCCTCAGCCTCAATGACTTCACATCCCTTTCTTTTTTCCCTTGGAAAGAGAACTGGTGAGCCTCTCCGCAGATGTCTTCTTGATCTCGGGCTGTTCAGTGGGTGGTTGTGCCCGACTCTTGGCGACCCCATGGACAGTGGCCTGCACCGAGCTCCTCTGTCCATGGGATTTTCCAGGCAAGAGTACTGGAGTGGGGTGCCATTTCCGTCTCCAGGGGATCTTCCCAACCAAGGGAAGTCGCAATTCAGTAAAGAAGAGACTGGGAACTTCTGCTCGGAGAAATCCCCAGCGCTCCCGCATTGTAGACAGACGCTTTACCGCCTGAGCCACCAGGAAAGTCTGTGCGGGGGCTGGGCTCCAGCTGCCCGCATACAACCTAGAGGCCATTGCAGAGGGGCCGGGACAAGCCCGCTGCACCTTTCGGGGCAGATGAAGACTCCACGTGAGAGCCAAATGCCGCATTACCTCTCATAAAAGCGCCAGGCCTCTAGGAGAGGGCTGCACCAGCATGTCCAGTAGGGGCCTGGCTGAGACGGAGGGTGCGGCGGGCGCTCCCTGCTGCAGTCCGATGTTTGGCTCCGGTTTTCATCAGCCGGAGAGCGCAAAGGAAATACAGGGCAGCGGGCAATCTGGAGACGCTCTTCCCGCCTCTGAGCTGGCTTTGCTCTACGCATGCCCCGGTGGCGGATGGATACAGGGCGGGCCGCAGCCGGGGTTCCGCCACATCCTGCCTCCGCCTCCTCCTCCCCTGCGTGCTCCATCTCCACCCGAGCCCTCCCACCCTTTCTTCCCCACGTGCTCTCTGTGCGGCAGCAGGCGGGGAGGACAGGTGCCCACAGGGCCGGCAGCCTGGCGTCCTGCTTGGTTCTAGCTGCAGCACCTGCCCCGGAGGAGCCTAACTGCGGCAGGATGACTTCCGGCCGTTCACGAAGATGAACAGGCGATACCTCGACTCTCTGGAATCTTCGTGATAAAAGCCCCCCGTCCCCAGGCTCAAAGCCGGCTTGCTGTGTGCGGACACCTTCTCTCGGCTACGATGACTGAATTCCTCGTTCCCCCCAGAGGTACTCCCTGCTCCCCCTTGCTCCCCATGAAACCCACTCTCCCTTCCATCATTCGCTTCCCTCCTCTCACCCCTAGACGCTGAATCACTTTCGAGAAAACAACAGTGACTTGTTTTTCGAGTCAGTGGCTCCTATGAAAACAATCGTGGACTTGATTTAACCAACCAAGATTTAGACTCAGCTACGGATTTATAGCCAAATTGTTTTCTCCCCTCATAAACACATTCCAGTGGAAAAGCACAATTTCCGCTCGAGGTAAATCACTTTCGAGAAAACAACAGTGACTTGTTTTTCGAGTCAGTGGCTCCTATGAAAACAATCGTGGACTTGATTTAACCAACCAAGATTTAGACTCAGCTACGGATTTATAGCCAAATTGTTTTCTCCCCTCATAAACACATTCCAGTGGAAAAGCACAATTTCCGACTCGAGGTGAAGCAGATCATCCAGCTGCACGTGAATAGAGGGAAACGAAGCGTGAACACGCAGCGGGCAACAGCGAGACATCCAAACCCTCTGGGTCCAGAGCGAAGAGTGCAGTGTGCGCCCCGCAAGGACAGGCGCGCTGCACGGTCCCGGTCCCGCTGGAGCCCCGGGCCGGGGGGAAGGAGGAGGCGGAGGCTGGCTTCCCGGGAGGGGCCCCGACGGAGGCGGCCAGCTGCGGTCCTGTGGTGGCGATGCTCCGTCACGGGTACCGGCGGAGCAGAGAGCAGCAGCGTCAGGCAGGGACATCGCCCCGCTGCCTTTCCAGCGCCTTCCCAGCGCCTTCCCGGGGCGTCTGGTGGGAACCTGCTCCAGCAAGCTTAGGTTTGGGTGAAACATTGAAAATGACTAGCGGATCATTTGTTTGCAAGGATTTGGGGACCAGGTATCATGCCAGACACTGAGATAAACCATGAGCATCAGATGTTGTGAGGAGTGGAGTGGGTGAAGGCAGTCAGCTATCACCAAACAACTGTGCTGAGGGCCATGCTCCTCCAAACTCAAACTGTTCCTTCCGTCCCCGGGAGCCTGGGCTTTCTGGCTTTTTTTTTTCTTTTTCTTAGCTGCGCTGAGCAGCTTGAGGGATCTCAGTTCTCTGACTAGAGATTGAAACCTGGTCACAACTGTGAAACTGTGAAAACCCAAAGTCTTAACCACTAGGCCACCAGGGAACTCCTTGGTTTCTTGAAAGATGTGTATAAGAGACAGGCCGAGATGCGGTGTGGTCCAGGGGGTGATGTTTGCTCGGGAGCCTGGAGCGTGTGTGGCGTCTCACAGCAAAGCGAGGGATGTGATCTTTACCCTAAGAGCAACGGGAAGGCATCGTGAGGGCTCACAGAATGGGCCGGGTTTCAGTCAGGGAGGTGGTAGGATCAGTTTTGACTTAAAAAAAAAAAGATCTCTTCAGAAGGAAATCCCAAAGCGAAGGAACCGAGGACCCTGACTGCCTCCTTTCCTCTCTCTCTGAGCTCCAGACGGGAAGGGGGAGGTGGGGGTGCTGCTGCCCCGGGCTGGGGAGACAGCGCAGGGGCCCCCCGGGTCAGCCCTGGACTGTGACACGGGGACAGGGGCCCCCGTTACAAGTGCAGCTCAGCCTCCTCGCCTCTCACCATGCTTGACTCACTGCCACTCTCCACGGACATTCTCCACGGCGGCTCACACCGAGCCTCAGCAGCCCCATGATGGACACGCTCTGCTCCGAAGCGCAGCACCCCTCTGTCCTTGGCTCTGTGGCTCAAGGGCAGCCCCAGGAATGCACTCGGTTTATGAAGGCCGTCAGGATCTCACCTCTTCAGAGTTCTGAGTCTCTATGCTTAATGACACATCACGTGGCTTGTCCCACCCCCCCACCCCCTGCCACCAGCTCTTGAACACATTCTGCAAGTTTACTTGGTGTGACGAGAGTGAATATAAAACTATTTGCAATTGATGCACCAGTAAAAATAAAATCTTTATCTCCATCCAGAAAGCTCTCAGCCATGGCACCAGCTGTCACATGGAGACAGGGTCCTCGACTTTGGGGTGCCTATACACCAGCATCCCCAGGACAAGCTGACGCAGGCAGCCGGGGCTGGGGGGGGGGTTCCCCACTGCTTCCGGCCCTCTGCCCCCGCTCTCTACTTCTTCACTGTCAGCTGAGGGTGTTTCAGCTCTAAGAGGTTCTGCCTGGGATGTAGAACCCTCTTCTGAATGAAGGGGATGCTGCCAGTCTGAAGTGGCAGAAATCAAATGCTTTTTGAAAAAAAAAAATGCTGCTCTGAACCCGCCAGCCTCTTTTTTTGTAGCTTTAGGCCAGTGCTGTGTTGGGTACATTGTGTTAGATCAAGTCTCCCCGGGGTGATGAGGTGTCAAAGTGAACGAGCGGGCTCTCCTGAGATAGGGTACCGCTTTCTACATCACTAAGGCACTGATGCTGAGATGCGTCCCTTGATTCACCCAATGCTTGCCTGTCTCATCTCTCTGACTCTTTAGGTCTCTGTCTCCCTCTCCTCTCCATTTCTCTCCATACATGCTTTGTTTCTTATACATGCTAAAAAAAGCAAAGGCGTGGGGTGAGGGTGGCCCCAGGTAGCTCTAAGGGAGATAGCTGGATGGAAGATCTGAGTGGGATGGAGATTTTTTTTTTGAGGGGGAGGTATGTAAGTTTTGATGAACAACTTTTCTGGTTAGTTATCGGTGCAGAAAAAAAGAAAGCCAACAAAATCAAATGGTGCAAAGACCTTTTATCAGGCTTGCAATTCTGTGGTTCTTGAATTCAGAGGGACCACGGCCAGAGTCTCGCTGAGGGGCTTTCGGGGCTGGGGCTGGTGGGGTCTGCTCCCCGGGGCTCCTAATCCCGTGGCTTTGCTGCGTCTCCACGTGGAGTGCCTGGGGTCCGAATGGCTCACATGGCCCTGGGCTGGGGGCTGGCTGGAAGGGCTCTCTCTACACACGGCCTCTCTTAGGCTGGCAGGGGGACGCCTCCCAAGGGTAGGCAGGTGTTTAAGGGCGCAGCTGCTTTTCCACTGAGGGGCATCCCAAGAAACAGCAAGTGGAAACCTCGGGTTTCTTAAGTCCCGGGTTTGTCCCTCCCATTGTATTCTGCCGGTCACCGCAGTGGGGCATCCAACCTAGATTCAGGGGGTGGAGAGCAAAGACCCGCTGGTGATGGAGAGAGCGTCAGAGAAAACACACCCTCTTCATCTGCATGGCACCTCCTGCTGGGGACCACGTGACCCCCTGGCCGGCACAGAATTTGGGGAAATTGGCTTGGGGGAAACTGAACAGGAAGGGGAGAGGGAGATGGGGCCGCGACCTGGCAGGTTCACTATTGGTGCAGAAAACCAAACCAACCCAACTGGATGGTGTGAAGTGACAACCCTTTCCTCCAGCTCACAATTCTGGGGCCTGGAATTCGGAGAGACCATGGCCAGCACCTCCCCAGTGGGCTTGCAGGGCTGGGCTGGGCTGGTCTGTTTCTCTGGGTTCCTGACTCTCTGGGGCCTTAACAAATCTGGCGGAATCTCCAGGAAAAACCGCAGAAGGGTCAGAAGGAAGGGCACCTCGCTGACGTCAGGATATCATGTGGTAGCTGCCTAGACTTACACCCCCATGCACCACATTTTCACCATTTCCTTTTCCCTTAGTTCAGGGGTTAAGTACAGTCTTATAGACCAGTCTATGCTGTGAGAGCTTGCAGAAGAGTCCCGTCTGAGTTCCCTGTGGGAAAAGTGCCCTCTCAGCGCCCTTTGTGAGCCATTTGCCTTCCTCGGGCCAAGAGCTGCGCAGTCTGGCCTGTGTCCCTGCTCTGGGCTGTCCAGAAGCTCACGGTCAGTGCTGGCCTGGCTGAAGCCTTGGGACACGGTCCTGGCTTCCCACCAGGCTTCTGGCCGCCCCACCCAAGGGCTCGTCTCTTTGCTTAAATGCGTTTTCATTTTATAGCATCCGAGTTTCCAGTGCTACTGTTGGAAGCTGCCTAGGTATACAGAAACAAGCTGATGTTCAGTCGTGTCCGACTCTTTGAGACCCTGTGGCCCGTAGCCCGCCAGGCCCTCTGTGCATGGGATTCTCCAGGCAGCAGTACTGGAGTGGGCCACCATCTCCTTCTCCAGGGGATCTTCCCAACCAGGCAGAACACGCACCTCCTGTGTCTCCTGCATCGGCAGGGGGTTCTTCACTGCTGAGCCGGCGGGGAAACCTTGCTAATAGTTCAAGTTTAAAAACTTCATGGAGGAAAAGGCTCTCAGACAAGAGCCGCCTATGGATGCCAGCGGTGCTGCACTGGGCTGAGACTGGTGGCAAGAACCCGTCCCCTGGGAGCCTTGGGGCTGAACCAGGGGCTCGCCCTCCGCCCTCCACTGGGAGGCACACAGAGCACATGAGGGGTGACAGCCGAGGAAGGCTGCAAGCAGGTGCGAAACGGGACCATTTTCAAGACAGGCCCCGTGGGGAGCGGCTCCTGCGAACCTGTTCAGACCCGTCCCGACCACTTGTCTGACCTACAAGGAGAATCTCATGACTGTCGCCGTGGCCCTGAAATGGGCCTGCAAACCGTCATGTTCAAGCTCCGTCAGTGATTAAGTGGAGATCATAATCCAGAGGTTTTTCAAACACATTTCCTCAAATTTGCATCTAGCTACTCTTAATTATGGGTACTGTCACCACCCCATGCTCAATCAGATCAGAGAATTCCTCTCCGGGGAGAAATGATTCTTCCTACAAAGCGGCGTGCTGGCCTTGTGTGCGTCAGATAAAGGCGTGCGATCATCAGAGGTGCTGCTCCTGAGGCAGGTGGGCTTCTTTGGGGCCCCCTGTGCAAGGTGCAGGCCAGGGGCTGGGGGGTGGCTCTGGGAGGTGGGGGCAGGGCTGCAGGGCAGCCCAGGCGGCGGGAGGGGACCCCTAGACATCACCTCTCATTCTCTGCTCCCCAGTTCTCGCTCCAAGCCCTTGGAATATCTCAAAGCATCGCAGAATAGGAAGCACAGGTATATTGAAAACCTCCTTCACAGAGAGGGAGGCTTTTACTAAAAAGGAAGAACCTGGCCCTTCATGTTGCCGGGTGAACAGCTTCCAGGCCCAGGCCAGGGGCAGCTGGAACACTGGCTGCCCCACTCCACCCCGTTTGCCCAGCGCTGGGGCTGTCCTCATATCCTAGAGCAGGCGCCCTCGGCCCCTGTGGAGGAGGGGGCGGCAGGGGTCCTGTCTGGAGGGGGCCTGCGCCCCATCCTTCTCTTCTGAGTTGCATCCTCCTCAGCTTCAAGCCTTGGCTTACCGTTGCTGTCATTCAGTTGCCGAGTTGTGTCATGTCTGACTCTTTGCGACCCCATGGACTGCAGCACACCAGGCTTCCCTGTCCTTGACTGTCTCCCAGAGTTTGCTCAAATCCATGTCCTTTGAATCAGTGATGCTGTCTAACCATCTTATCCTCTATCGACCCCTTCTCCTTTTGCCTTTAATCTTTCCCAGCATCAGGATCTTTTCCAGTGAGTTGGCGCTTCCCATCAGGTGGCCAAAGTACTGCAGCTTCCGCCTTAGTATAAGTCCTTCCAAGGACTATTCAGGGTTGATTTCCTTTGGGATTGACTGGTTTAATCTCTGAGTCCAAGAGACTCCCAAGAGTCTTCATTGTCTAGATTTAATATCTGATGAAATGGGAGAAGTTGGAATCCCTAGTCTCTTTCATTTGGGATCCAACTGGTCCAGCATCAATTCTGACCTTCTGAAATCTGAAACACCTTTTACAAACTTGCCTGCACCCACTTCTTCTGTCCAGAGATGTTTCTTGTCCCTCACCTGGACCATTTTCTCAGGACTAGTTTCTTTACCTCATCCTGTCTCCACCCCTCTCCCTGACCCTTACATCTAGTCTTCTTGAATTACTTGATTAGCACTTGATTAAGCAATACTCAAACTGTTCCTTCCGTCCCCGGGAGCCTGGGCTTTCTGGCTTTTTTTTTTCTTTTTCTTAGCTGCGCTGAGCAGCTTGAGGGATCTCAGTTCTCTGACTAGAGATTGAAACCTGGTCACAACTGTGAAACTGTGAAAACCCAAAGTCTTAACCACTAGGCCACCAGGGAACTCCTTGGTTTCTTGAAAATAGCAAAACAGACCTGGAGGAGGTAACTAACTCCTTAGATGATAACTTTACACTGATGCTGACTCAGGTCCGCACAGTCAAAGCTCTGGTTTTCCCAGTAGTCACGTATGGGTGTGAGAGTTGGACCGTAAGGAAGGATGAGAGCACTGAAGATCTGATGCTTTGGAGCTGCGGTGTTGGAGAAGACTCTTGAGGGTCCCTTGGACTGCAATGCTGACTCAGGTCCGCACAGTCAAAGCTCTGGTTTTCCCAGTAGTCACGTATGGGTGTGAGAGTTGGACCGTAAGGAAGGATGAGAGCACTGAAGATCTGATGCTTTGGAGCTGCGGTGTTGGAGAAGACTCTTGAGGGTCCCTTGGACTGCAAGGAGATCCAACAACCAATCAATCCTAAAGAAATCAACCCTGACTCTTCATTGGAAGGACTGATGCTGAAGGTCTGATACTTTGGCCACCTGATACGAAGGGCCGACTCATTGAAAAAGCCCTTGATGCTGGGACAGATTGAGGGCAGGAGGAGAAGGGGGCGACAGAGGATGAGATGGCTGGATGGCATCACTGACTCGATGGACATGAGTTTGAGTGAACTCCAGGAGATGGTGAAGGGCAGGGAAGCCTAGGCTGCTGCAATCTGCGGAATCGCAAAAAGTCGGACATGACTGAGTGGCCGAACAAGAAGAACTAACAAAACGTAAGTTGTAACAAGGTCAGGACCCGCCACCACCCAGCCCCCTGTGACCTTGAGCTCAGGGCTGCCCTGGGCTGCACTGCCCCGTCTCCCAGGATAACCGGGAAACCAGAATGACTTCCCAGACCGCTTTCCTGGGTCAAGGAGGGGCTCTGGCTCAGGGCTGTGCAGGGGCTTGAAAAGGCAGGCCCGTCCACTTCCTAACCTTAAGATGGAGCAGGGCTGCCCGTCTCCATTTCAAGTGAAATAGGCTCTTCATTTTCCATGAGAAAAGTGAAGCCAGGCAAAGCCAAACTTCTCCTTCGGAGGAGGGCTTCTTTACTGTGAAATACCCACTCCGAGTGGAGACTTGGCGGTGGAGACTGTTTGTGGAAGTTCCTAGCACTAGTAAAATTTAATTTAAAACAGTGAGCCCGCTGCCTTCCTGTGGCATGTATCTGGGACTTACATAATTACGGAACAAATGGCTTTTCCAGGGAGGTCATGAAAGTCAGTGATTTAGTGCAGACGGGGCTGAGAGGAGCAGGGCTTACTTTTCCTTATTAACGTCTGGCACTGTGCACACAGCGTCTGGGGTGCAGGGAGCCATCCCTTCCATCCAATGCCTGTTATCAGAATGGCCAGGAACAGCCCTGGCCTCGTCTGCTTGACAGATAAGAGATGCTGTTGGACAGGTTTCCCCTGTGTCGGAGAGAAGCAATATCTCGAGCTCCAGGAGGGCACAGTCAATTAAGGCTTTATAGATGCAGGGATTGGGAAGCCTTTGTGTCTCCGAAGATGCGAGATGAATATTTCCCCATCACCTGGAGCCTTTACACCAGTTTTCATTAAGAATCAAGTGGTGTTTTCAGACTTTTCAAGACCTTCTTCCTTTTCTGTTTGCCCGTCTTGGTTGTTTCATGAAGCTCATTCTTCATCAGAAGAACATCTGTCCTACCCTCCCCACCCTCCAGATGGGCATTTGTTCCATGAGCGAGTGGTCAGAGAAGGTGGCCCTCAGGGTGTCAGGACCACAAAGCTCTGCTGCCTCTCTTGCCTGTCTTAGTGGGAAGTTCTCTTTGAATCTTCTCAGGAAAAATATAACAGTCCAAGCCTGCGCTGAGGGTTGCTCTCTGTCTGGGACCACTTCTGTGACATGCCCCAGAAGGTCCCACTGGCCCCTTTTGATATCCAGCTTTTACAGCTCTTCTCCGTGGAAAGGTTGGCATAAAGGCTGTGTCTACCGTGACTGGGTGTAGATTTCTATGTTGATTTTGGTTAGAGTGAGCCATCCTCTTTCTTTTCTTTTATAGACATAATCAGCTGTATTGGGATATTTGTTTTTCACACTAATTATAAATCTATTAGATGAAATCTTTAAATGTATTTGCAAAAATCGCGGGCACAATCTACTGGCATGCAGACTAGCCTTGTCTGCTCTGTGTTCTCTTCTCTCCAGTTTTGTATTTCATTTATTTGTGTTATGCCCTGATGTCAGAGGCGTGGTCACCCGCAGATCCTTAGATACGCCTTTCACAGCCTTCTCAGGGAGTTCCTCTCACTAACGTCATCCCGTAGGAGAAAGCTTTTCACACACGCACCGTGCTCCTGTGTCTGGAGCTCCTCAAGGGCAGAAACGTGGCTCCAGGGATCTCTGTTACATCCTCCTCTCCCATCACATGACCTTCTTCCATCACCTCCTCCTCCTACGCCACTTCATCATTTTCCATCACATCTGCAGAACAGGTGCTTTGGGGCTGTGCTGGAGCAACCTCTGACCAGCTCATGGGAGCTGGTGCCACATGTCTGTGCCCAGCTCTGTGGGCAGGGATGTTGGGTTGGTAGACTGAAATAAATCGTCTTGGAAATATTTGCACAACACAACACCTACAAACACAACAAATACATCACTTTTCCCTCCAGGAGACGGTAAACCAGCGCATCACTGGCATTTTGTTGCTCAGTCGCTCAGTCGTCTCCCACCCTTTGCTGCCCCATGAACTGCAGCACTCCAGGCTTCCCTGTCCACCACCGACTCCTGGAGCTTGCTGAAACTCACGTCCACTGAGTCAGCGACATCATCCAACCATCTTGTCCTCTGTCATCCCCTTCTCCTCCCGCCTTCAGTCTTTCCCAGCATCGGGACCTTTTCTAGTGAGTCGGTTCTTGAAATCGGTTCTTGAAATCAGGTGGTCTAAATATTGGAGCTTAAGCTTGAGCATCAGTCCTTCCGAAGAATATTCAGGATGAATTTCCTTCAGGATGGACTGGTTGGATCTCCTTGCAGGCCAAGGGACTCTCAAGAATCTTTTCCAACACCACAGTTCAAAAGCATCAGTTCTTCAGTGCTCAGCCTTCTTTATGGCCCAACTCTCATACCCATACATGACTGCTGGACAAACCATAGCTTTGACTAGACAGATCTTTGTCAGCAAAGTAATGTCTCTGCTTTTTAATTTGATGTCTAGGTTGGTCATAACTCTTCTTCCAAGGAGCAAAAATCTTTTAGTTTCATGGCTGCAATCACCATCCACAGCCCAAGAAACTGAAGTCTGTCACTGTTTCCATTGTTTCTCCATCTATTTGCCATGAAGTGATGGGACCAGGTGCTATAATCTTCATTTTCTGAATGATCTTCATTTACTGAATGTTGAGTTTTAAGCCAGCTTTTTCACTCTCCTCTTTCTTCTTCATCAAGAGGCTCTTTAGTTCCTCTTCACTTTCTGCCATAAGGGTGGTGTCATCTGCATATCCGAGATTATTGATATTTCTCCTGGCAATCTTGATTCTAGCTTGTGCTTCATCCAGTCCAGCATTTCCCATGATGTACTCTGCATAGAAGTTACATAAGCAGGGTGACAGTATACAGCCTTGACGCACTCCTTTCCCGGTTTGGAACTGGTCCATTCTCCATGTCCAGTTCTAACAGTTGCTTCTTGACCTACGTACAGGTTTTGTGGCAGGCAGGTAAGCTGGTCTGGTATTCCCATATCTTTCAGAATTTTCCGCAGTTGTGATTCATTTTGTCAAAGGCTTTAGCTTAGTTGATGAAACAGAAGTAGATGTGCTGATGAATTCTCTTGCTTTTTCTATGATGCTACAGATGTTGGCAATTTGATCTCTGGTTCCTCTACCTTTTCTAAATCCAGCTTGAACATCTGGAAGTTCTTGGTTCACGTACTGTTGAAGCCTGGCTTCAAGAATTCTGAGCATACCTCTGACAGGGTTAACAGGTAGGAGGCCCAGAGGTCCCCAAGCAGCAGGAGGAAATAAGCTGCTGCTGCTGCTAAGTCACATCAGTCGTGTCCAACTCTGTGCAACCCCTTAGACAGTGACCCACCAGGCTCCCGTCCCTGGGATTCTCCAGGCAAGCATACTGGAGTGGGTTGCCGTTTCCTTCTCCAGTACATGAAAGTGAAAAGCGAAAGTGAAGTTGCTCAGTCCTGTCCAACTCTTTGTGACCCCATGGACTGCAGCCCACCAGGCTCCTCCGTCCATGGGATTTCCCAGGCAAGAGTGCTGGACTGCTAGTGGCAGATGTTTTTTTTTTTTTTTCCCTTCTCTGTTGAGGACACCTGGTTTCACCTGATCTTAACTGTTCTCAAACCTTGAGCTAACCAATGTGTTTTGCTTAAGGAAATGTTTTTCTTAAGCTCTTCATGAAACTGTGTATTTGCTTTGGAATCTGCCTTTCTTCAAAGTGGTTCTGCCTAAGACTAACTTTATTTTCTTTTTTCAAACTTTGGGCTTATTGAAGGAAAGGGGACTCCTTTCAGGGCCTGAAACTGGGCTCTTGTCTAACACTCAGAAATGAGTTGTCCAAGGAGACACAAGTGCTGGCAAAGCAAGAGATTTTATTGGGAAGGGCGCCCGGGTGGAGCGCTGTGGGGTAAGGGAGCCCAGGAGAACCGCTCTGCCAGGTGGCTCATGGGAAGAGCGCCCGGGCAGGGAGCAGTGGGGTAAGGGAGCCCAGGAGAACCGCTCTGCCAGGTGGCTCGCATTCTCGGGGTTTGCGGTGATGGGATTAGTTTCCGGGTTGTCCCTAGCCAATCATTCTGACCCAGAGTCCTTCCTGGTACCAGTGCACGCCTTGTTCAGCCAAGATGGATGCCAGTGAAAAGGATTCTGGGAGGAGGTTGGACACGTGGTGTCACTTCTTGACTTTTCCTGAACTCTCCCAGTTGGTGGTGACTTATTAGTTCCGTGTCCCTTACTAGGACCTCCTGTCGTAAAATAGCTCATGCAGTGGTCACAGAGGTGCCTGGCCAGGGTGGGTGGTTTTGGTCAGTGTGCTGCCCCTAATAGGCTGATAATGGCTCAACAAACCAGTGTTCCTGTCCCTGTTTTATGGCTGGGGGATGATATACCCTGTGCCATCCTATCTCCAAAAATGCGTATTATGGGAGAGGGGCCTGGTGAAACTCCCTCAGCTGTGAGGTGTTCCTCTTATCTGATTAGATGCTTGCTAACAGACTCAAAACGCCCTGCAAGAATCTAGCAAGGGGGCATTCTTTCCGTTCCTTTCTGATGTCTGTGTCAGAAGCTTTCCCTGTCTCTTTTATACTTTAACAAAATTCTGTTACACAAAATACTCCGAGTGGTTAAGCTTCATCTCTGGCCCCAGATCAAAACCCTCTTCTCCGGAGGTTATGAATCCCGGTGTAGCACACGGCTCACAGCCCAGCCTTTCATTTCTTTGCATATTCACTGGCATACTTCTTGTATATTTGCTATGTGAACGTAGATACCCAGCTTTTATCTCAAGACCTGGAGGCCCTTTTCTGTGCAGGGCTGTTTGAAGGAAGGCTTTCTCTGCAGGTGGAAGAGGGCACCGTATCTGACAGTCCAGGTGAAGACCACAGGTGCAGAGAGCTGAGCCCACCCCCTGCTCAGACCTACGGGACTCGCCTTACCTGACACCTGGCTAGGTTGGCAGGGACGCCTGAGAGTCATCTTCCTAAAGCAGCTCGGTAGCCCCTAAGGCCAGCCGTCCACGCTGAGCAAGCCTTGGTTTCCCATGAGGACCTTGAATGGCGTTGGAAAGTACGTGAGTAGCTTTCCACACTCTTGCACTAACTGGCAATGTTCACATTTGTTAATGTCACCAAACAAGTGTTGCACTGAGTAAGTCTAAATTAAGATGTTAATTACTGCTCACATTAGGATCTTCTGGAAATTCCATCTTACACTGTTCAAAGAAGTGTTGATTAAAGGTTTATTAAGGTCACAGAGAGAGAAAAATAAAGGCAATTCTTGGGGACCAGCAGTGCTAATGGATTGCTCTTCTCTTCATGCAATTTAGTCCTGTCACTAATTTCATAGTAAGAAGAGGTATATTATCCTAGAACTACAGCCCATGTGTATGAAGTTGCTCAGGAAAGAGAGTTAATGAGCCTCCAGAAATCCCTACATCTCACCTAGGGTTTTCCTGATCAGAGAAAGAACTCAGTCAACTTGATGAAAGTAAAATTATGCTTTGTTGATACCTCACAGATTTACTTTTTAAGAGCTATTAGAAAATGGTGACTCCTAGGAAAGACTTTTTCTGGCTTGTGAAGTGTGAGTATTTTCTTGGTGTCATTGAAGGGCTAGAAATAAAAATGCAGAACAGTGAGTGATTCCACAGTCATCTTGGTAAAAGGCAGCTAAAGGGATAAGAGGTGAAATCGACAGCTTTGTCCACGTTTATTATTAATATCCTATGAATCTAGAAGGATGTAAAATTCCAACAGGTGGGAGCCAAATGCAGACAGAAATGTTTCTCAGATCAGCCTGAAGGGAAACATTGGTGATGAGGTGGGTTTAATGAGATTGAAGCCCCAGGCTGAATTCTCAGTCCTACGAACTAACTCCAAAATGATCGATATATTTTATTCAATCTCATGTGGCATCCAGTCTTGTCTGGAAGATGCAGGGCGGGTTAATTGCTGAACTGACGGGCTGCCTGGCTGTCTCCCCTGATTGTTTCGTCAGGAGCGAGCATGCTCTGCCTGCCCCCTCCCCCACCTCATGCACCTGCTCTCAGTGGGATGAGCTCCGACACCGGAGCCCAGGCAGATGCTTCAGTCCAGAGCGCGTGCGACCACAGAGGAATCAGTGCAGCTCCGGGGTGCCAGCTGCATGGGCATTTCCAAGCCTCGGCCTTGCTGGACCCGCAATGATGAGTCACGTGGACTGGAAACCTCGGTGGGGACATGGCTGGGGGTCTCCCCAGCTGCTTCTTCATTTCTGATGATATGGGGTCTGCTCCCTGAGAATGCAGGCTGCTATGGCCATGAGGCTTTCAGATACAGCCCCTCTCTGTCTCCTGGGGTCCAAGAGAACCCTCCCTTGGGCTTAGAAAAGACCCAGGCACTTGGCCGAGCTCCGAAAGTAGTGGCGACTGAATCTGCCAGCTTCCCAAGATTCTGCCAGGGTTGCGGGACCGGAGCATTTCCGGGGGACCCAGCCTCCCAGACGGCTGAGGCGGGACAGGGATCCTGGGAAATCCGCTCTCTCATCTGCAGATGGTCAAAGCGGGAGGCCGGGGAGAGAAGAGGTTCGAATGTGTGCGTGAATATTTACTGACTTAACACATAGTAGGAGAACGTCGCCCCAGTGTGACCACCACACTCAGCACTTTGTGAATAGGAACGCCTCTGATCCTCCTGAAAAAGCCATCATGAAGCTTCAAAGCTGTTATTATCCTATTTTTCAGGTGGGGAGGCCAGGGCTCCTGGTCCCTGCTCTGCCTGCCGTGATGGAGTCCCTGGGACCGACAGAGGGGCGGCTTCCGGGGAGGGGCCTGCAGGGCTGGGACTGCAGACAGAGGGGGCATTTCACTGCATATATTTGTCTTGCTTTGGGTTCCCTGGAAAGAGACTCTGGGATACGGATCCATGTAAATGTGGGACTTGTCCCAGGCGAGGGGGCGGGAGTGGGGAGCAGGGTCAATCAGGGGCCTAGTGTCCAGCCAGCCCCCGGGGCAAGGACAGAAGGGCTGACCAGTGCTGCTGGGCGCTGAGATGGTGGGCCCCATCCTGGGACTCAGACCCTGCCGCTCGAGGGCGGGGCTCAGGACGATGATGCCCTGGAGCCACGGGGAGGAGGCCCTGGGAAGCGGGGGCCATGTCCAGGGGCCGTGGACACTGCAGGTGTCCTCAGCCAGCCTTCCTGTCGTTTGAGTTTATGCCAGGCCCGTGCTTTGCTCCTTCTGAAGCTGGAACTCCCCTCTTTCGTGGATAAAGCATTTGCCGGCTCTGAACACTGCTGGGAACAGGTCTGGGGGACAAAGGGCCCCTGAGGGCGTTGCCTGGAGTTGCAGCCATGGACGGGATGGACCAGAGGGCTGGAGCTCCCGAGGACAAGCCTGTTGGCCACCCTGCTCGTCCTCGTCCGTGAGTGAGGCCCGCGAGAGGAGGGCCTGGTGCAGCTTGTGGCCTCAGCTCCCCCAGCTTGGGAGGAGGAGGGCGGGGGAGAGGGGGCAGAGGGGCCGGAGACAGAAGCAAGAACAAGGGGAGACCTGGGTTCTGGGGAAGGAGGAATGAAAAGGGGGAAATGAGGCAGAGCTCCGGAAAGACCTCGGCGGCCTGGGCCCCACAGGCCCGTTGCGCCTGCGCAGCAGACTGTCCCCTCGGCCTGGGGAGGGCAGGGTCACACCTGGGGAGGGCAGGGTCATTCCTGGGGAGGGCAGGCAGAAGACAGTGGGGTGCCGGCCGTGTCCACGGGGCACACAGGTGGGGCGTCCTCTGGGCAGGTGGCTGCAGAGTCCCCGTCACTGGGGCTCGCCTGGCACACAGACGCCTCTGGGCCTTCCTTGTGGGGTCTCACTCCAGGGACTGGGGGGGGTCGAGTGCTGGGGGCCAGGCCCCAGCAGCTAGGCAGCTTTGATGAAGCAGAGGAGCCACAAAGCCCCAGAAGGGACAGACCCCACCTGGCTGAAGAGCTCACGAGGAGGACGGAACCAGCGATGAGCGTGAGCAAGGGGCTTCCTGCTGGACATCCTCAGGCGCCAAGGCCCCAGAGAGCACCGCCCACCCCCACACCTCCCTGAATCTCCGGGTGCCTCTCACTGTCCTCCCAGGTCCATCCCCAGCGCCTCCCAACTGCCCGTCCTCTTCTTTGGTTTCTCAAGGCCACAACGAGGAGAATGAAAAGCCTTTCTGAAGAGAGAGCAGGCAGCGGGCGCTCAGCAGTGGATGAAAGGGCCGCGGGAAGGGGGCGTTTCTTTTGAAAGCAGATACGCAAGTGTCATTACAGCACGAAGGCTTCTCAAAGCAGACCAGATCAAACCAGCACTTGTTTTCTCTCGAATCAAGGAATTCAGCGAGAGAAAGTGCGTGCGTCTCCCACTCAGGGCACCTCCCTGGACCCTCTGCCCGCACGCTGGGGGGTTCCGTTTACCAACTGAAATGGTGCCTGAAAATCAGTGGAATGAATCGAGTATCATTTTCCTTTGTAAATAAATGATGGTGATGAATTATTCAGGAGCTGGACCAGGTCATCTGCATGATCCATCACGTGCGGAGATGCAGAATACGGTGTGTCTCTCTCAAGATGTTTCCTAAGATGTACGAAAACCATTCACACAGTTGGATCACATCAGCTCCAGATTAGCACTTGGCGTTCCTCAGAGGGGGCTTCCCTGGTGGCCCAGCTGGTAAAGAACCCGCCTGACAATGCAGGAGACGCAGTAGACGCCCTGATCCCTGGTCGAGAAGGTCCCTGGAGGAGCGGATGGGAACCCCCTCCCGTGTTCCTGCCTGGAGAAGCCCGTGGACAGAGGAGCCTGGCGGGCTGCAGTCCATGGGGTCACATGACTGAGTGAATAAGCAGCGAGAATAACAGCCCCTTCTGCTCACCCCAGATTGGGTGGCAGAGCTCCAAGTAGGGCCTGTGCCATTTCAGGGAACCTTCAGGACTATACACACACGGTCTGCAGGGTCACCGTATCTGGGACTGTTTTCAGAACAAACACCCGTCCAGGTCGGGCTATGTCCCAGGCAGCCAAGCTGACGCGGGCAGGTGGTCCCGTCTGAGTCTCTCCATCTCTGAAGCGTGGTGGTGTCTGGAATGTCATCAGCAGAAATTAGCTGATTTCTAAACAGATAGGGGTTCCTGGTTCGCGTCCTGTTTCCAAGCGTAGAATTCCCGAGACCTACTGGTTTCAGTGCAGACTCTCTCCATGCAGATGCCGTGCTTGGTTCAGGGCGGGCGCCCCTGCTGAGGGAGTGGAGGGCTTATCACAGCAGGGTCTCTGCTACCCGAAGGGACTGGGGCCACGGGAGCCACCGGGTGACAGCGTCTGATGACTCAGGGGAGAGGTCGGGGCTGGGAGACCCTGGCGAGCGTCTCACTGAGACGGGACACGTGAAGCCCAGAAGGGTGTCCTGCAGAACATGGCTGGCCCAGAGGCCGTGGCCCAGTAGGGGCACAGGTCAGCCGGGCGGCAGGAACCCAGAGCCTCTGCGTGGAGGCTAAGGTGGGGTGGGGTCACCTTATGTAAATCAGGGGGTCACGGCGGTCCAGGGCGAATGAGGAGAAGTAGGATAGGGCACAGACCGGGGGCAGTCGGGGCTCCCGGGGACGGGATCAGGAGAGGTCAGACCCTTGCGGTAGCTGGTGGCGGTTTAGTCGCTAAGTTGTGTCTACTCGTGCCATCCCCCGGACTATAACCTGCCGGGCTCCTCTGTCCATGGCATTCTCCAGGCAAGAATACTGGAGTGGGTTGCCATGTCCTTCTCCAGGGAGTCTTCCTGACCCAGGAATCGAACCTGGGTCTCCTGCATTGCAGACAGATTCTACGCCGCCTGAGCTACAAGGGAAGTCAAGAGTGAGACAAACTCGACAAGGCAGAGAAACAGGGGAGGGGCGGGCTGCCGGCAAGCAGGAGGGGCGGGCCTCCCAGAAGCCGGCTCTGAGACTGGGTCCCCATGGGATGCTGACCCGGAGCGCCTTCCGTCGACCCAGGGCCCACCGGAGCTGCACCTGGGCGGACGCCATTGGCTGGGCCATTATTCCCTCACTTTGTCACGGTGTGGCCACCGCTAAGGGCATGGTGGGGGCTCCCGGCAGCGAGGCAGGCCCTGGGGTCCAGAGGTCTGCAGGTCTTCTCCCGACCCCTGCCCTATCCCGACAGCAGGCCCTCCTGCAGAGGGACCTGAGGACGACACTATGTCGGCCCCAAGGGGGTGTCAGCTTGTTCAGACACAGAATGGCTTCCCGCAGCTGGATCTGTTGTTTGTCTGAGAGGTTCCTCACCCGCCCTCCTGCCGAGCGTGCACCTGCGGGACGGCGGCTCACCGGCCTGCTGCCTGTTCTCTGCGGGCGGAGCACGCGCCTGGGCTCATGACACGGGCTCTCTGGCGGCCCAGGGTGCCCGCCGGGGGCCGGCCCTCGGGGACACTCAGGAGGCCTTCCCCACCGGCGGGTCCCAGCTGCCCTGAAGGGATCACAGTCTAAACTCGGCGCCCGCGTGCTGTCCTGACCTCGCTGATGCGCAGATTCTGGAAAATCTGTTTTCAGAGGCAGAACGTGGGCCTTCTGGCAGGTTGTGTTCACCCCCAAAGGGAGGAGCCTGTGAGGTTCAAACGGAGCATTTGTGCAGAATCAGAGCTAGGACATGGAGCTGGCCTGGCCAGCTCTGCGCCGAGTTAGCCTTCTCAGCAGACCCTCTTCTAGGCACCAGCTGCCCGCCGTGGAGGCCGCTGGCTGGAGTCCCAAGGACGGATCTGCGGAGACCCCGCCCGCCTCTGAAGTGCAGGTGCAGAGGGCCACGCGTGCCGCTGACTCTGCAGGATCCATCGACCTCTCTCCAATAGGATAAAGCCTCCCATGAAATATTTATTGGCTGCTGAGCGCTGCGCCTCTCTCACGGAGCGGCAGCGTGCCGTCGTCTGGCTCCGGCTGTGCCTCGGCTCTCCTGGGCTCGGGCCATTTGTAAGTGCTCCCAGGTCTTCGGCCTGGGTTTCCCCGCCCTGCAGGCTTCTCTCTTACAGCCTTCCCGTATTAATCCGGTTTTGAAAACTGCTGGCAAAATTCGCCTATTACGGAAAAGTGGACTTCAGAGACCTGCTCACGGGAGGGCTTTGGAGCCCATGGGTCCCTGTGCTTCCCTCATCCTTCCTGGCCAAGGTTAATCAGCCTCCAGGATCAAGGTCAGGCCTTGAAACCTCCATGGCGACTGGCTTTCCCCCTCGCCTTGCTCTCGGTTGCGGTTCTCTGCCTGCCATGCAGGCGGTAGGGTCCTGCCCGGCTCCTGCCCGGCCCCACAGTCTCCCTGTGCCTTCTCGAGGGAGGTGTCCGGAGTTTCACTCCTTGGGATCTCCAGCTTCCAGTGTCCAGGTGATAATCGAGGGTGGACAGAAGGAGAAGCTGTTACTGCCTCACAGCTGCAAGCAGGGGTGTGCGCCGCTGGCCGGGGCAGAGGCAGGCGGCATCCCTGGGAGGGTCTGGACGGTCTGTGGGCTGCCCACTCTGATCTGGCAGGGGCTGCACCTGGGGACCCCAGGCGGGGACCTGGGAGGCGCCGTGGCTTTGGGTGAGATCCCGTGTGTCTCATTCTCCGCTGTGGGCTGTGCCATGGCCATGCGGCCCTCTCTGGACATGGACGCCTAGGGTGACGTGGTTCTGCTCTCCTGATTGGACCACGCCAGTACGGGCACTCACATGGGCAGGGAGAGTCCTGGTTCAGATGAGCCAGGACCCACCCTAGACGTCCCGGGACTGGAGGAAGGGGACTGTCGGGTTCTTGAAAGAGGAGGAAGCCAGGATGTCTCCCTGGAGAGGCTGCGTGGGCCAGAGTGTCCCCCTAGCCCCAGTGGCCTTCGCCTTGAGGCAGAGTCAAGGTCACAGGACCCTGAGCCCCAGGGGCCTCAGCTTTGAAGGAGAATGAAGCGAGAGGTCACGTTGGCCCATCGTCTGTGGACCCGGCTTGCCCTCGGGTCAGAATCCGCTCTCTTAACTTTTCCTCCCAGGAAGCCTGGTAACCTGCTGCAAACCCTGCAGAGCAGCCGGCGCGCGGTTCGCGTTGGTTACAGCAGTGTGAGAAGCACCGTGCTTTGTCTTAAGGTAGAGGAAGTGTGAGCAGAAGCCGCCGCGTGCCGCCCTGGCGAGTCGAGCGCCCTGGCGGTCATTTCCCCTGGCCTGTCCACC